>APFE030188097.1:0-17715 GCA_000404065.3 Pinus taeda | reverse complement strand
CATATAAATTTATATTTTATAATTTCAAGAATAAAAATAAATGGAATTTATTAATTTAATCATTAGGGATAATTATTAAGTGAGCATGTCAACATTTTAGATTTTTCTTGAAATTTTATATATGGATAGGCCTTCATGTGTGAGTGATGGTAACTAACATGGCATCTGCTTATACTATGGTGGCCAACAAGGTAGGCCAATTTGTGGGATGCATAATTTTTGCCTTCAATTGAGGTTATTTTTACACCATTTGAGAGGTCTTAGTCTGTAGAAAAATGTTAAGGGGATAACAACTATGCTCACAAACTTTTGACCCCAAAAAATATTGTTTGATGGCTCAGAGTGACTCATGAAGGTTTCAAATCCTAATTTATAAACTAGGACTTACCACTAAAAGGTGCCTTGCAAGTCAATTCCTCCATTTTTTCCACCCAAAAACTACAAAGAAAGTTGAAAATCATATAATGATCCTTTATGATGTAACATACCAGTCCCTTAAGGCTTGATAAAGCATATAGCGTATCCAAACCTCATCTCCAAGTTTAGTTTATGGAGATGGGGTTACCAAAATTCATTTTCCTTCAACCACCTTAAAACTCATTTATGAGGCCATCACCATTTTCTACTCATAAAGAGCTTTATGATGATATGAATTTCATCTAGATCCAAGCTTCAGATACAAAGTTATACCCACTTGAAAATATACCCTCCAAGTTCCATGCCATGTGGTAATATTTTTTCCCACATGTCACCATCATGCAATACCGTGTTCATAGTCAAACATGTTGGTTTGTCTAGTCCATTGGTTATTGTATCTATCAAAAAAGTTAGTACTTCTTGCCTCCCTTCTTGTTCGATTATAGTACGATCTAATTAAAGGAACATCAATTAATATAACTCTATCTTTCTGTCAACCAACATTTCTATCCACCAAATCACTAGGACTACAATACAAGACACAACTCCCTTATGACTCCACTAGATCACTAGGACTACGATACAAGACACAACTCCCTTATGACTCCACCAGATCACTAGGATTATGATACAAGACACAACTCCCTTATGACTCCACTAGATCACTAGGACTACGATACAAGACACAACTCCCTTATGACTCCACGAGAGCATTGGGACTACGATACAAGACACAACTCCCTTATGACTCCACTAGATGTCCATTGGTCAGACATCCAATATCCTAATATCTAGTAGTCTAATATCTCAATCTACCGACAGTGTGAAGTCTTGATAGTTGATATCTTGACATTTATAACTTGATCACCCAAAAGCTAATAAACCATAGTTATTTGATGGAATTTCTCCATTTTTCAATATACATTATTGGGATATACTAATATCAATAGTTTTTGGTGGTTTTTGTTTGATGTGTTACCTAACGACATCCAATAACATGAAGTAACACCCTCCACATTATCTCTATCAACAAAAATTCCATTAACCAAGTCACTAGGTCATTGGGCCCCTAACCACTTCACTTCTTACAAATAAATCTAATCCCTAAGCATCATAGATATTAGCCCACTGAGAGAACTCAGAGAGCCTCCTAAAATGCATAAGGCTAATTTTAGTGAGAAATGACTATGCTTAAACCATTTCACATATAATCTCTTAGTCACAACTCTTGTTGGGCCCATGTGCCCAGAGATTGAAGCTAAGGAACCCCAATCCCCAAATTTCCAAAACTTCCACCAAGTTACGCCAAAAATTCAAATGGTCATCAACAACATTTTGAAAATTTCACTAAGTTCTTGTTTCAATTTTAAAGGACTAAAACTAACTCTAACAAGGTAGAAAACTTTCTTATATACTTTTGAATGATTAGAGAACCTCAACAACCTATGAAGTAACCTTTAAAAATCTGCTCACACTTAGATGCTTCTTCAACATAAGACAAGGAGGTGGCCCATGTCTAACTCCAAAACTTTTCCCAAATGAGTGAGGTTTTCTCACTCCTTTGGGAATATAACACCACATTATCAACTCCAATGTCTTCTAAATGGAGGGGCTAGTACTCTAGTTTACCTCCAAAGGAAAAATATCCTCCCAACATTGAAGAATTTTCAAGTTTTCTCTTTTCCAACAATGATACAACCAAAATTTTTACATCCCAAAAATAGCCAAAAGAAGGCCATTCACATCTCTAAAAATTCCACACAATCCTACTTAAAGACCTTTAACAAGCTTCCAGAGTTCAAAATTTCTTTAGTGAAATCTTTAACACTCTCCATTTGACGTTATGTGAATACTATTTTCTCTTATTCCTCCCTTTCTGATCAAGAAATTCACTATGAATAACCAGGGAAAATTTTAAGAATGAAATTTATCTTAAAGTTTAAAAACCTTGACGAATCTCACTAGTCCCTAATAAGAAAACTCTGAAATTTTTGTTGATATCATTGTAAAAATGTTTAATGTTTTAATGATTTTATATATTGTCTCTATAAAATGTTGGAAATTTAAAAGGTTGAATGTTTTTGTACTATAAAAATTGGGCGAATAAGTTTTAGAAAAAATGGAAATCACTGAATCGTTTTTTTGGAAAAATCATGGAAAATTAGCCCGTTTGTGCATATTAGCCCCTAAAAGTTTCCTTGTGAGTAACACATATTTATCAAAGGTATATGCTGTGGTAAAATCACAACACCCCAATTTTTACATTTATTATTTCATAATAATAATGGGAACCCTTTTCATAAATTTTGGCAAAATTTCCTTTTAATATTTCTCATTTGGTTAAGTGTCTGATAAATTTGTCAAATTTTCCTTTTCTTCGTATTTCCTTTCTGATTGCTTCATTGCATTCGATTTTTCACTAGTTTTCCATCAATTCTCGTTTCATCTCATTTGGATGCATGGTTTGCAAATGGTGCTCATCTGAAGTTCGATAATTTTTACTGCCTCGGCTAAAAGATGTACAAAATGTATATTATTTTAATTTTTGTAAATTAATGTAAATATTGTTTTTTAGTTAATTTTTATTAATTAATTAATTTTCGCTAATTGTCCTACAAAATTGCCACAACCAAATTGTAGAACAATTAAAATTATGTGTTTCCGGATCTTGAAGGTCTATTTCAAATCCCAATTAAAAAAAAAAATTAAAAAAATTACAAGATACGAATCTCGATTTTACAAGTGGCTGTAATTTTTTAACATCGGGACTTTTATAACCAAGTGGTCGCAGTTCTTTTTATTTCATTTAATATATAATAGAAGTTGTAGTTTACCTAGAAAAAAAAGGCCCACCTTACATCACCATATTCCATTTCACTTCAGAACTTATTTAACATTAATTTTAAAAATGCTAAAAAATCAAGCCCCTGAAATCACTTATCACTCCCATTTCAAAACTTGTTATTTTTTGTAATAATATTTAAAATAAAACAAGATGGATAGCATTGTGGTTGATAATCCCTACCTAAGGGAAAAAGCAACACCTCTTGTGGCATTCAAACATTCGTGGAATAGAACACCTGTGGTGGCCATTCAGACACCTGTCGAATAGAATAACTATGGTGGCCATTCAAACACCCAACAACCATGGAACCACGATGAATCTGCTTGCTTCAAAGGGAGATGTTGTAGCATGATGTAGTGGTTTTTGAGATCCAGTTTGCTCATGAAGGCAATGTTGTAGTGGTTTTTGAGATCCTGTCTGCTCATGAAGTCGATGTTGTAGCATGCTGGCGCTACCTCCATTATTGTTTTTAGCAAATAACACTGCTTTCTACCTCAATTCTAGATGAAAGAGAACATATACATTCTGAAAATATGTAGGTATAATATAAAGCTTTATTCACCAGGTTGTCATTCCGCGTTTTGACTGCCTTGTTCTCTCTCGAATTGCATGTTGTATTAGCTATTCAAATTGCTTATGGAATCTTGTCCAACTCTGATTGATTGAGGTTTGTGTTCAAAGTGATTGTACATTTATGCTAGGTTTTCATGCCAATTTACTGGATGAATATGATGTGGTTTTGTCGTATGAAGGAAGATTGTACCCTTCGTTCTTTCCTAAGCCCACAAATATATATATATATTTTATATATATATGGGAGTGCTTGGTATAATGAGTGCTTGTTCTAGCAGTTTTTGAGATCCAATGTGCTCATGAATTCATCGCAACCTAGTGACTAAGGTTCAGGTAGACCTGGTTAGCTTTGGCTTCCCCTGTGGCTCTATACAACTCAAGGGAATGAACCAATATTTCTAAGCAATAAGATGGGGAAATAATCAATTTTTAGGAACTCCTATCAACAGTCCGATATCGAATATGTCTACAACCGCTGAGTATAGAACTAGTAATGGGACAGTTCAAGGATTTAATCTTTGATCATATGAATAATATTCTTAATGTAATTTTTGTAAAGGTAGATACCCAAGCCCGATCTCCCATTGATGTCTATTCATGTTAAGCTCTTAGATGTCCTTCTTGATTATATGAATGTGGGGTTTTCAACATCCACAGGGCTGCTTTCTAGTGCTCATCGCCTTCTTGGATGGAGTTTCAGGATGAATGGGCATGCACAGAACCTTAAACTCTCAAAGCTTCCTTAGATTACACCTGCAAATTCTATGGTGAAAACTAGAAGGTTCATAGTTTGGGTATCCATAGTTGTTGTAAGTATCACGATTGTTGCAATTTTGGCAGCAATTTACCTTATTAGGGGAATTAGATAAAGTGAGGTGATTGAAGAATGGGAGCTTGAATATGGTCCTCATAGATTCACCTACAGTAAACTTAAACTGGCCACAAAGGGATTCAGGGACAAACACACCTAATTATTTAGGTGTGATCTGATTTATGGTTTTATTTATGCATAGAAGAATTGGTATGCCATAAATTTTATCTTGAAAATTTAAAACCCATCACAGTTCGCATTTGTTAAACATTTTTCCTCAATTTGCTGCAACAAAAGCTTTCCTTGTTAGCATGCTACAGAGAAAGCTAATCTAAATATAACTTTGTTTTGTAGCTAATGAAGATCATCCGATTCATTTCTAAAAATGGATTCTTTGGATCCACTACAAGTGATCCAGGTGGATATTGGTGGCCACCTGCCAAGTCCACTTGGACCCCCACCATTGTTTCTTTCAACTTTTCATTTTCCTTAATTGTAGCACAGTTTACTATTTTTAGCAGTTTTTCAGGTCCTGAACTTCTGGAGCCATTTTGAGGCCCTAAACGATGTTTTTTGGGAACACTACGAGAAACATGGGTCCATGGGTCCATGGACTCATGTTCCTCTTCCCAAAGTTGTAATTCTCAGATAGATCTTTATAACGAGATATTGTGCGCTTTAAATGAAGATCGTATGCCAAAGTTACAACCCTGGGAAGTTGATGTACCAATTTACCGAAACGGGGCCCACAGTTTGACATTTCATCTTCTACTATTAGGTTTTTGGATGTTTAGGATTTTCCATTATTTCTCAACAATAAATAAGCCTTTGAGTCTCATTGTAACATAATTCAGACGCATGTAGCCGACACATCTCTTCTTAGAGATAAGCTACCATCGCCCTAGCTGGTTTATTTCCATTATTCTTTGTAGGTATATTTCAGTATTTTACATTAATGAAATGAAATATTACTTCCGTTGCATCTCCATGTTTATGGTTATCTCTATAATTTGTTTCGTTCTTGTTTAAATCTAGATCAGTGGTATCAGAGCGGTCTGCTTTTTCTCTGTTTTTCTTTGCATGTCCCAAACAAGGTCGGGATATAAGGAGTTAGGGCTTGAATTGGTTGAACCTTTGCAAGACCAACCTCACAAATCCCAATGGCCTCCCATGGAGGATGAAAAGAAATATGAGGGAGCAGGAGATCCTATCAAAATCTTGCTCAAAGAAGCCCTCGAGCAACAAAGGAACGCGATGATGGAAAGCTTTTCCCAGATCCTTCAGTGACTACCCAGGGGTGACGCATCGGCTTCCAACAACTACTCTGGAAATGCCACACCATTTAAGGTACAAGTTAATTTTGAAATCCCCATATTCGAGGGTTAGATAGACGCAGATGCCATTGGTAAATGGTTAAATCTACTAGAGGGTTATTTTTCTGTTCATGATTTTTCCAATCAGGAAAAAGATTATTTTCTCTCTTCTCAAAGTAGCCCCCCACGTCAAGGATTGGTGGGAAACCTACTGCGAGTAGAAGGATGAAAGTACAGGCTCACTATTTTCAGCTGCACCCACTTGGGATTCATTCTGGGATGCCATTAAGGAGCAGTACTACCCTATCGGAAGCTATGAGGATCAATACATAAAGTGGACCACGCTGCAGCAGGGAAGGGACCAAGACGTGCCGGAGTTTACCAATATTTTCCATACCATTCGCGCAAAGTTGGATATCAAGGATTTGGAGCAGCATTTGGTACTCAAATACCATGGTTGCCTACACAAGTACATCCAGGAATAAATAGAATTCTTGAACATCCCCTCGCTCGACACAACATACTGATATGCCATCAAGGTCAAGCAAAAGTTCAAATAGAAGAAGCGAGACTTTGGATCTGTGAATCCAAAGCAAGGGAAAGGTGCCCCAAAACCACAGAAAAAAGGACAAAACCAAGGCAGGGCGGCCCAAGACAACCCGCCAAAGCTGCAAGAAAAGAACAGCATCGTGAAGCCGAAAAAGGACACGGGAAAGTGGTGTGAGTTCCATAAGAGCTCCACTCACAACACAAGTGAGTGTCAGGCCAAGCAGTCATTGGTGGCCGAGCTAAAGGTTTCAGAATTAGATGCATGTTTTGACTTTGAGTCAGAACCCAACAAAGGGAATGACAAAGGTAAGCAGATTATCGATGCGGAGGAAACCGAAGATCTAGAGGAGGAGGAGCGTCTCTTCCACTCTTAGATGTGGGTAAATGGATCCCTGCTACAGTTCATTGTTGACAGTGGGAGCTGTAAGAACCTCATTTTGACAGAGGTCATGAAGTGGTTTGGCTTACTGACGGACGGAATCTTTGCGTGAGCCAGCAGTGTTGCCTTCCATACAACATCAAGCCCTTCACGGATGAGGTATTGTGTGACATTGCTCCCCTTGAAGTTTGTGAGGTGTTATTAGGATAACCATACTTGTGGAAGTGACATGCTGTGTATGAATCAAGGCCCTGTGCTGTTATTGTTACTTTTGGAAATAAGTTTTACAGGATACCAGAGGTAGCACCGCCTACCTCCATCTCCTTGGTTACTGCAAAACAATGCAGTAGGCTCATTTCCAAAACCAGGAAATTTGTTTTCGTGATGATACGCCCTCAAGGAAAGAAGAAGATGGTGGCCATGACCTACAGATAGGGCCGCTCCACACGAAAACTACAGATGGACAAGGTCATGGAGGAGTATGAGGACATCTTCACCTCCCTAGCAGGGGTTCCTCTGCACTGTTAGGTCAAGCACTCCATCGATATGACCCCAGGTGTGTTGCTTCCCAATGGATCAATCTATTGGCACTCCATTATGGAGAATGATGAAATAAAGAGGTAGATTCAGGAGCTGTTGTAGAAAGGTCACATCCATCCAAGTTCATCGCATTGTGGGAGCCCGATCATGACGGTACAGAAGAAGGATGGGACTTGAAGACTCTGTATTGACTATTGGGCACTAAACAAGATCACTGTTCATAATAAGTACCCAATCCCATGGATTGATGACCTCCTAGACCAACTAAAGGGGTCAAATATTTCAGGAAGATCAATTTGAAGTCAGGATATCACCAGGTACCAATTGAACCCTCCGATGTTTGGAAGACTGCCTTCAAATCCAAGGAGGGTCTTTTCGAATGGTTGGTTATGCCTTTCGGATTGATGAATGCTCCTACAACCTTCATGAGGCTAATGGGTGACATCTTGCAGCCATTCACCAATGCATTTGTAGTGGTATACTTAGATGACATCCTGATCTTCAGCCAGACTTGGGAAGAGCACCTCCACCACATCCGACAGGTTCTCCAAACATTGCGGCAACACAAGTTATGTGCCAATTTGGAGAAATGGACTTTTGGCATGACCTAGGTTTAGTATCTAGGATAAATTATTAATGACTAGGGGGTGCGTGTGGATCCAGACAAGATCCAAGTCATTCGGGATTGGCCATATCCAACCACTCTGACAGAGCTTTGCAGATTTCTAGGTCTTGCCAACTTCTACCGCAGGTTCATGTTGGGATTTTCTCATATCACTTGGCCCTTAAGTCAAGTCACTAAGGGAGGAGCGAAAACAAAATTATTTTGGTTTGAATCTCAACAGAGGGCATTCACAGAGCTGAAAGATCGCCTCTACATGGAACCATTGCTCGCATTACCAGACTTGTAACAACCATTTGAGGTTGAGATAGATGCCTCTTACTATGCTATTGGGGCAGTCCTTACTCAATACGGGCATCCAATGGCCTATCACAGTGAGACACTTTCAGACACAATCCGAAAGTATCCCACTTATGTCAAAGAGATGTATTCCATTGTGTAGGCCTGCTTACAATGGAAGCATTACATTTTGGGGAAGGAAACGATCATCCACACAGACCACCAACCCCTGCAGTTCATACAGACCCAAGGGAAATCGCAGAATGATCACAATCAGAAGTGGTCCACATACCTACAATAGTTCCATTTGAATATCAAGTATAAGAAGGGCAGCACCAATAGTGCTGCAGATTGCCTCAGTCGACCATCGATCATGGTGTTAACCATTGTGTTCAACTCTTGTGGGCACGAGACTTCTGATTGGCCACTTTTCTACAAAAGTGACCCAGAATTTGGCCACACATACTAGACACTCTTGGAGGGTTAGCATGTTCCAGACTTTCACCTCTAAGATGCCCTGTTATGCCACCTGGGTCACCTTTGTGTTCCTTCAAGCGAGCATGCCAAGATGATTTGGGAAGCACACTACAGTCGGGCCGCTGGGAATTTTGGGGTCAAGAAAATGGTGGTAGTACTGCAAAAGTATTTCTATTGGCCGAATCTTCAACAGGATGTCAATAAGTACATCAAATCATGCACTACCTGTGCCATTTCCAAACCGACCATCAAGAAGCAAGGCCTCTATACCCTGTTTCCTACCCCTATTCGACCTTGGTAATTCATCTCCATGGATTACATGGTAGTCCTTCCTTCCACTAAGCAGCGAAACTACTGTGTTTTTGTGGTCATCGACAGGTTCTCGAAGATGGCCATTATGGCGCCCTGCAAGAAGAATATCACAGCAAAAGCCATTGTTAAACTCTTCTTTAAACGAGTGTGGGTACACTTTGGGATCCCATAGTCTATCATCTCAGATCAGGACAACAGGTTCCTCAGTACATTTTGGTCTAGTCTCTATTCGATGCTAGACAACAAACTCACTAAGTCCACATCCTTCCATCCTTAAACTGATGCCCAGACAGAGGTTGTCAAAAGGATGATCGTACACATTCTGTGCATGTACAACTCAAAGCATCCACACACATGGGATGAGAGCCTCCCATATGTTCAGCACAGATACAACCAGACTCTCCATAGCTTGACTGGCCACAACCCTTTTCAGGTGTGCTTGGGATTCTAGCCACTATCTCCCATTGATGTGTCCATGTCATTTACAGCTACCCACGCAGATTCAGCTCATGTCCAGTCCGAAACAGATAAGGCAAACATCTTCATTGAGCACATCCAACATATTCTCCAGTAGGTCCATGACATTCTAGATAAATCAAATGCCAAGTACAAGCAGCAACATGATCAACATCGGGTTCCACACAAGTTTCAGGTGTGCGACAAAGTCTAGTTGCATTTGCAAAAGGAATGCCTTACCAAAGTCTATTAGAAACTTAGACCACTTCAGTATGTTCCTTACACCATTACCAAGACTATGGGAGACTATGCATTTGAGCTCAACATTCCCCCATTCCTTGGCCTACACCCAGTGTTCAATGTGGACTGCCTTTGGCCATACTTTCCACCATTACTAGACACATCCAACATTGCAGAACAACTCACACCCACAGAGTTAAATCTAGATTACATGGAAAAAGCTACAACTGATCGGATCATGGACACGCAAATCAAGTACACTCACAACAAAATATCCAACTGTATCGAGTTGTCAAAGCAGGCCACCTCCTTCACCAGGGCAAGTGGCCCACCAGGGACCGAGTTCAGTAGAAGTTTCCTCATCTCATGGAGGAACTCAACGCAATGGGAACCATTGCTTCCTAAGGGGGGAGGAATGATCCAGGTGGATATTGGTGGCCACCTGCTAAGTCCACTTGGACCCCCACCATTGTTTTGTCAGCTTTTCAATTCCTTAATTGTAGATAGTTTACTATTTATTAGCAGGTTTTCGGGTTTCGGAACTTCCGGAGCCTTTTGGAGCCCCAACGACATTTTTTGGGAAAATTGGGAACAAACATGGTCCTGGACCGATTTGTTTCCAAAGTTTGTAGTTCTAGGATAAATATATCTAACAGATTATTCGTGGCGCGTCAACGGAGTTGTTATGCCAAAGTTAGACCCCGGGAAGTTGATGTCCATTTACCCACATTGGGGCCCACAGTTTGGCGTTTCATCTTCTAGGTTAGGGTTTTAGATTGTTTATGTTTCAGTGTTTCTCAATAATAAATAGGCCTTGAGCCTCATTGTAACATAGTTCAAAGGCATGTAGCTGCCACATCTCTTCTCAGAGATAAGCTACCATCACCCTAGCTAGTTTATTTCCATTGCTGTTTGTAAGCATATTTTAGTATTTTACATTAATGAAATGAAATATTATTTCCATTGCATCTCTGTGTTTATAGTTATCTCTGTAATTTGTTGCGTTCCTGTTTAAATCCGGATCAACAGGTAGCATTAGGTGTTGGTGTTTCTTTGCCTATGATTGTGTTTCTCTGAAAGCGAGTGGACAATGTTGGTCATGCACTAGATGGTGTTTCAATTGGGTTTCCTCGATTTCTTTGTTTTAGTTGGCCAACATCAGGGTTAATGGATATGTGTGAATTCCTACAGGAAGAAGAAATTAGAATTCTCAAATGACAACAAAGAAGAGAGCAATTTTTTTCAAAATAGTCTTACAAATATTCATAATCCATGCATGAAGAACATCCAGACGTTGAAATTCTTCTATTATTAAGTAAAATTTCCAAGACACATGTATACAATGAACATCACTAGCTACAATAGTGGAGCATTAGAGCCACTCATTGCTCCTCAAAAACTAGCTTATCTCTCTAATTCCTTACAGAAGGAGCCAAGGTGAAAAATTCCCTCGCTCATACAATGAGTGTGTATATATAACCAAGAAGTGATGATTCACCTTCCTTATGACTATTTGACTACCCTCATGACTATTTGACTTCCTATGACTTTTCGAATTTACATGAATCTTCGTATTCTAAATGTGCCCTTTGGAATTCCACTTTATAATACATTTTGAATAGGTAATTATATAATCCATAATAATGACATTGATGACATGGGCTGCATGATGATGTGACAATGCCAAGCTATCCTTCTTGTGTCTTCTTTCTTTGTTTCTTCTTGAAACAATGGTAAATGATCTTCTTCTTCCTCCTCCTTATGACTTGAAGATGAGGAATATTCCATGTGATATCGATCTTCATATTCTGTTATAGTTCAGTGTTCCTGCATCTTCTCGCCTGATGATCATCTTATCTCTTCAGCTCCATATGTGTCTTCTAACATGTTTGATAACCATCTAGTATAAGATGATGCATATTGATCCACTGACTGAGTCAAAACTAAGTGACAGGCTGGGGAAGAGGCTCAGTAACTGTGAATTTTCACAACTCAAGTCATCAAGGGTGAAGACTAAGCCTTGAGATAGCACAATGCACAGTTCAAGTTGGACAAAGGAAGAAAACTGTGCAATTTGGGAGCTTAGTGTGATAGGGTGAGGGGATGTACGTTGGGTCAACTTATTGTGCAGTTCTATAGGACAAAAGAGCCAAGGTGATTATGGAATTGCGAAATTCAAGAGCTCAGGGTTGAGGCTTGAGCCTTGAGACTACATAATGCACAGTACTGATTGGGCAAGAGAGAGAAATTATGTAGTTTTGGGAGCTAGTGAGCCAGGATGAAGGGATTTTACATTGCTTTAGCCAACTACACAGTTATGGGAGGAAAATCATCATGGTGATTATGCAGTTGTGCAGTTCAAGAGCCCATGGTTTAAGCTTTAGCTCAAAAATTGTGTAGTGCACAGTTGGGGCGAGGATGGAGGGCTAGATTGTGCAATTCTAGGAGCTAAAAGTTGGGCTTGAGCACAGGAACTCATTGTGCACAATCCTGGGAATCAGGAACTATGAATTTCATAGTGTCAAGGGACAAGGATGCAACTTGAGGGTTGGAACTACGCAATGTGTAGTTGAGGAAGTTCGGATGAGGCTAGGTTGTTGGTGAATTTCTAAAAATTGGCTAAGCGTGCAACAAATGAGATTTAGGTGAACAGTGATATGATTTGACTGTGATCATACACTTGAAAAAATTTTAAGACACAACAAAATAGATCATCTAGAACATGTTAACAAAATATTTCCCTCAATGCGACAATTTTGCGACGACTTTACAACAAGTGTGACACTAAAGGTACACTTTGCAACAACCGTGATGAAACTTGTGCGAAAGTGCTTAAGACTTTTGGAATTACTGCGAATGATATTTACATGGTTAGAAAATATCATTCACAAAAATATAACCCCTTGAAAACACCATAACAAGTGTACATAAAGTGTGCAACAACTAACATGCGAAAAGGCGACAATTGCTAAAGTGTGAATGGCTCTTACGATATGTGAATGACAATGAAAGTAACACATACCAAAGAAAAGATAACATGAAAATGACACTAATTAGAGTGAAATAAAGTGAAAATGAAAATAAAAAACATGAAAACGACACTCACGAAAACAAAGGTGTGTAGGAGTGACAGTTTGCAAAAGTCACCAAAATGGAAGTACAAATGCAGCTAGAATGAGAGAAATTGTCATTTTCAGTGCTCATTGACTGTTGAGATGGATTGGACACTGCACAAGCACAATCTTGATGGAACGTGCTATGCTTTTCCAATGTTTCATGAAAGAACGTGCTCATGCACTTCTTATAGACTAGGCATGTGTGAGAAAGTGACCTCGACACTTCCAATCCAAGAAGGGAGCTCAAAAAGCATTAGCTAACCAAGAAGTGACTATGGAATGATCGATCTCAAGATCCACATTAGGCTCCAAAATTCGATTGTACGCAAAATTTTGGAGGGTGTTTGTTGTAGCGGAGATACATTGTTAAAGAAAAATATCCAAATGTCAATATAGACCAACAAGCTCAAAGGAACATAGAAATCATAGGAAAAAAACAACATAGGCTAGACAAAGAAAAAGCAATGCAAAAATAAAGTTCCTCTGGGGACAATATGATTATTATTCACAGCCCAGATGTCACCACCAAGGCACATGCAGGGTCATTGAAAATTAATGAGGAACTTCAATATATGAAGATTTACATAAACAAAGAAGAGCAAATTACTAGGACCCTTGTGTCAACATTTACCACTTTCTCTAGAAGATAAAAAGAGTTTCCTAAGCAACAAGAACAAATTACCCAGATATCTATTCCACATACTTGTCATGACACATTGATGACTCAAATTTCTACAAAAATCCATCTCCAACCTTTTTTATTTAAACTTGTCACTGAAGTAGAAATTATTCGTGAAAGTGCTCCATCTGTAAAAGAGTATTACTTTAATTCTCAAACCAAGTCAGTTGTCATAAAAACAAAGAAAAGCAAGATTGACAGTTTCGAAACCAATTCAAAATTCATCTAGAAAGCAACAAGAAATTTTGAGGAAAAAGCTGAAGAATCTTCCCAGCCTCTAGGAGACTTTGTCAATTATAGATAGCACCAAGTTGATGAAATTTACACTGCCTACAAGAATAGTTTGTAGAAGATAAAACATCTAAAAATCAAAATAGAGAAAATCAAATATTTCAGTGAAGAAATTTGGCAAAACCATTCCACATCGCTTGTATGTGGTTTCGCCATTGAAAGATAGGACTTTCATAATGAATACCAAAATTAATTGAATTCATTGAAACAGAAACACTTTGCAGAGATCCAAAAAATCAAAAAGGACCATGCACAACAAATTCAAATATTGAAGGAAGAATATCACAACAACATTCTAACCATGACGACAAAAATGAAGGAAGAAATTGAAACTCTCAAGTTTCAATCAATTCAAAGTCATGAAGTGGAGAATAGTCTCATGATTTTTAAGGCACAAGCAATACATGCCAACAAAATATTGAGGAAGGACTAGGCTAAATTTTATAAAGAAATGTACAAAATTTGTAGATTTTTTCAACAATATATGGATCTTGAGGAGAGAATAGAATCTTTAGTGGGAGAAAACAAGTACATCAAAGAAAAATTCACATCAGTTCTTGAATGGGAAACACAGTTCCATCCTGAAAGCATCTCAAAAGTCTCCAAAAGGGATAAAAGACTAATGTTTTCTACTTTGAGTCAATGACAGTTTGAGGAAACAAAATCAAAGAATTCATCAAAAGGGTCATTGAACAGTTTTTGTCAGTATGGGAGATGGGGACATATTTTAGAGAGGAATTTGATTTTTCAAGATCCAAACCATTGCAAGATGTAAAAACTGGTTCACTGCAACATAATCTCAAAGACAATGCCATATATGACCAGAGAGTTGTAGACAACCTCAAAACCTGGAATCACGAACAATTTCAGAGATTTCTATATTTTCCCTTCAAGAAAATAAACTCATTTCTAAAATTAGAATCAAGTATAAAAAAGGAAAAGAGTTGTACAAAATTTCATATCTATGTGCAAAGTGAATATTCCTCATTTTCATCCTATCCACTTCTCATCAATTTCTCAGTTGTTCTCAAATTGGTCTAAGTACATCAAGGAATATGCACCGCATTTTATCAGCATGGACAAAGAAGACTCAGATGAGGAGGAAACGTCTTAGAAGGCCCATGATATTTCCCTGCAAAAAATCCTTTCAGGAAGGACTAAAATTTTAGAGTGGGAATTTTGCTTTTTACAGATAAACGTTACATATTTTCTGATTCCAAACTATTGAACAAAGTTTCCTTTTATTCAATTCTATGTATATGACCTCTTATGTGGGAGGAAGGGTCCATATGCTGATAACATGCAAGAATTTTATTTTCCAAAGTAGTTTTTGAACTCAAATCTTCTTGAAGACGAAAACTTGGAATTGAATGCATATTGTTCCTCTGATCACTTTGATTTCTTAATGAATGTACCTTCTTTTCACTTCTTAAGTTTACTCATGTTTAACTCTCACTCAATATTGACATATTGTGCTTGAAATTTTTCCAGATATGATACACCTTGTTTTCTTGCTGAAAGTAAGTGGTTATTTTTCCCGATTATTTCATATCTATTTGAAAGTGAATCCTGGTATTGAAACTATAGCACACTAAACTTCTATCATTTTCAACATAGTTTATTATAAATCTCTCTATTTATGGTTTACATGTAAATATATATTTCGAACATCACTTGTATTTCCCAACAAATTTTTAAAGTGAATTTTTTTTTCAAAAAAAAAACTCCGAGTTGAATGTGTATTGACATGTGGGATTCATTCCCTAAGATATCCTTCTTTTTTAAATGGATGTATATGGTGCTCAATTATTAACTTTATTCATCTCTGTCTATGGTAGAATATTTCTACATTCTCTTAAAGTCTCCTTAGGATATGGCACACTATTTTTTTCCTCTGTCAAAACAAATTGGTTTATGCTTTATGCTTGCATATCTCTTTTGCACTAAACCGCAGTATTGTAGCTATATTGCACTAAACTACTCATGTTTTCAAGATATTTAATTTCAAGTTTCTTATTTCTTCCCTTGCATGCAAACATATTTATGCAACAAGTTTTCTATTTCCAATCAATTTTTTAAGACATAATTTTTCAAGCACAAAAGTTAGACTTGAATGTGTATTGGCTTATAACATTGATTTCTTGTCATCACTTTAATTTCTTAATGCATGTATCTTCTACATATATCTTAACTTTATCCATGTTTGTGTCTAGATAAATATAAGGATATTCTCCTAAACACTTGTCAACATATGTTACAATTCTTTTTTTCCCTTGTCAAAGGAAATTGTTATCTGTTCTCTGATTCCATATCTATTTCATAGTGAAGCATCTTACTCAAAATACAATGCAAATAATCACTCTCATTTAGAACATAAATTGTTTCATGTAACTTTTTTCTAGCATTACATGTAAATATATTTTTGTAACAAGGTTTGTATTTCGATGTGAAATTTTTTAAGTTAAAAATTTATGTAGAACAAAACTCTGACATCAATGAGGGCTGACCCACCACATTCATTTGTTTTCATGACTTTTATCTCTTAACAAACTTATCTTCTACTCAAATTTTAATTTTATTAATGTATATCTATGCCTAGATAAAAAAAATATTTTGTTCTACACTTGTCATCATATCTTTCTATGTATTTATTTTTGTCAAAGCAATTTGTTATCTATTCTGTAATTGCATATGTATTTCATAGTGAACCCTATTATTCAAACTATATTGCACTTAATTATTTATGTCTTAATCATAACTTATTTTCAAGTAATCGTTTTCTTTCATTACATGCAAATATATTTTTGGAACAACATTTTCATTTCCCAATCAATTGTTGCATTGAAATCTTTTTGATAAACAAAATTGTGAGTTGAATGCCTATTTAGCTATCACACATATTTCCCACCTTCATTTTATTTTGTTGGTGCATGTATTTCCTACTCATTTGTTCAATTTATTGATGTCTAACTCTACCTGTATATAACGATATTTTGTTCAACATTTGTTACCATATCTTGCACTTTCTCTTCTCTGTCAAAGCACATAGTTATGTGTTGTCTGGATGCATATATTTTTTATTGTGAACACTGACATTCACACGATAATGCACCTAATTGTTTTTCTTCTCAACAAAATTTATTTCCAAGAACTTTATTTTCTAGCGATACATGCAATAATATATTTTTTAGAATATTATAGTTAAACTAAATAAATATGTGTTATCTAGCTGCATATATTTTTTACTGTGAACCCTAACATTCAATTGACAAAGCACCTAATTGTTATGCTTCTCAACAAAAGTTATTTCCAGGAAATGTATTTTCCTACAATACATGCAATAATATTTATTTTAGATCATTGTAATTAAATAAAATAAACTGGTTACAATGATATTGTCTTTAATCGATCCTCCTCTTTCTTTCTAACTGTGACATGTGCACTGTTTTACATTTTAGTAAAATGTTGAAAAGAAAAAAGTGGTGAAATCCACAAAGCACCCAATGATCTCACTCTTGATATAGTTGTAAATGTCAAACCTTTCCTCTCTCTATCTCCTATATCAACAATGGCTTGTTCCAAAGTCACCACCTACGATTTGTGTATACTAAACATCCACACCATTTTTAAAGGCATCTATTTAAGATTCCCTCTAAAAACTAGTGTCATAGGCACAATGTTTGGACAATTTATCAAATGAACACCAATGTACTTCTAAAAAACAATTGTAGCAAATAATGGAAGTTTAGACAGCTTTGACCTAGGCGTTTAAAATATATCCTCAATATATCCAAGTGCATCATTTACTAGCCTACA
>APFE030188090.1:1317-14034 GCA_000404065.3 Pinus taeda | reverse complement strand
ACAACCTCCCAAGAGCATACCTTCATCAAATTCTCAGTTGTCTAGTCCTACAACAATCCTAGTGGATCAAATATGATTGCCCTCTTGAACGAGAGAAGTGCCTCCACGTCCCTTTTATCCTCCAATGATATGAGGGTGAGTTCTTTTGAAATAAAGTGATGGGGCTATAGAGAATTATGTAATATGGTCATCATTTCTTTCTCATCTGTAGATTGATACAGATGTTTGCCATTGAGTTATTGATTGGTGAAAGTCAATGGTATACCTACTTGCATTAATATTGCGCCAATGCCTGTACCTGAAGCATCACATTCAATCACAAAATTTTTGGTGAAGTTTGGTAAGGCCAATATTGGAGTGGAGCACATGACCTGTTGGAGAGCCAGGAAGGCTTACTAAGTTATGTTAGTCCAGAGAAATAAATTTTTCTTGAGAATATTAGTGAGAGGTCAGAAAATGCGTCCATAATTGCATACAAATTTGCGATAGTAGCTTGTGAGACCCAAGAATCCCCAAAAACTCTTCAAGGTTTTTGGTTGGGGCTAATATTGCATTTCCTGAATCTTTTCCAGATCAACCCTCACTTTGTCATGGCCCACAATGTGTCCCAAATAATCTAATTCTTCCATGCCAAAGGAACATTTGGATAATTTAACAAATAGTTTGTGATCTGGAGAAATTGTAATATTTGGTCAAGATGTTGAAGGTGTTTGTCCCATCTTATGTTGTAAAGGAGAATGCCATTGAAAAAGACCAGGATGAATTTTTGAAGATATGGTTTCAGAAGGTGGTTCATGAGGCTCTGAAAAGTGGATGGGGCATTACAAAGACCAAATGGCATGACCAAGAATTCATAATGGCCTTCATGATTTCGAAAGGTTTCTTTGGGAATGTCAACGCCCTTCATGCATATTTGGTGATAGCTAGAGTAAAGATCCATCTTGGTAAAATGTAGTTCATCAAGCAGATCATCACCTACTGGAAAAGGAAAGTTTCCTTGATAGTGAGCTTATTAAGGGACCTAAAGTCAGGACACATGCACCATTCTTCATTTTTCTTTAGAACCATGACCAGTAGAGATGAAAAAGGCTTGGTATGGGGACAAATAACACCGTCTTTGAGGAGTTCCTTGATTATTTTTTCGATTTCATTCTTTTGTGTAAAAGAATATCGATATGGGAAGACATTTGGCAGCTTGGCACCTAGGAGCAAAGGGATGTTATGATCATGTTCATCCCTAGAGGGTAGGATCTCCTTAGGTTATTCAAAGTCCCACTAGTGGTGATCCAATACCTATTGCATATAAGGTTGAATATGAGGAGGAGTGGATTCAATGGCCTGGATGGCATTAAATTGGGCTACTATCCCATGATGGACCTTTTTTCAAAACTTCTCCATTCGATGCGAGTTGATGATATTAGGAGAACCTTCCTGGAGTCCCCTTACTATATGAGTGTGGTTGTTTTATTTAAAGCTCATATATAACTCCTGGAAATATGTTGTGATAGGGCTCAATTTATGGAGCCATTCAATACCAAGGGAAATGTCGCAACCACCTATTTCAATGGTAAACATGTGGGTTTTGAGGTGATAATACCCCATTTGAAGCTTAATATTTTCACAACATCCTTCACATTTCATGGTTCCCCCATCAACGATAAGGACACAGAAAATAGATACTACCCATATAGAACAATGAACAATTTTTGATACTCTCTTATGGAGAAATTTATGTGTGCTGCCACTATCAATCAACACTGCTACTAGTTGATGTTTAATAAAACTTATATTTTGAGAGTCTGGGGCAAATAAATTCTAGCTAAGGCATGTAGTCATATAATTGGCTCATCTAGCATAGATGTGAGATCATTGTCCATGTCGGCTTGGGGTTCAGTCGCTTCTTCCTCAGGCACTTTAGTGGATGGAGCTTCATCGGCTGAGCTATTTTCAGTAGCGTCAATTGGAAACAATTTTGGTTCCTTGCATTTATGTCCTGGGGAGTATTTGTCATCATAATAGTAGCAGAGTCCTTGTTTCCTTCTTTTGGCCATTTCTATTGATGACACATTTTAAACCTTAAGTGTTTGGGTGGGGCCCTTAGCCTGCGTGGGACTTTCCTTTGCGACGAAATTTGGACGATTGGATTGGTCATTTAAGGCAACTTCTACATCTAAGGCCTTGTGGGATGCATCCAACCAAGTAGTTGGGTGATGCATTCAGACATGGGATTGGATGGATTCCTTTAGGAAAATGATGAAACATTCCAGGTAAAAGGCATCTCTTGTTCCTTTATTTTTGATGGCCAATTGTTCAAAAGCTGCAATGTAGTCCCTTACTGTAGCTATTTTCCTGAGCGTAGTGAGATTACCTAGAAAGTGAGATTCCCGATCAAATCAGTCACAAATGGCTTTTGAGAACATGTTCCAAGTTGGCCTCCTTGGATAACATTTCTGATGCCACTACCAGCACTCCCATCTCTCTTGATCTAAGTAAAGGGCTCCCACATGTATTTTAGTTTCATCCGTCCCGATATTATTAAGGAGGAAATATTGCTCCATTTGTGCCACCCATACTGCAAGGTTAGAGCCATGAGATTTGTACATGTCCATATTGGGTGTTCGGTGGCTTGAAGATTGGTGACCACCATGGAAATGAATGTCATTATTGGATTCTCCTTCTATGTGTGCATCAACATTGTGTTCTTCCCTCATGGGTTTCCGAGGTGTCTTTATAACTTCCAATACTTATGTGATTTGGGCGGTAATAGACACCTAGAATTCATTGAATTTTTTCTTGAGAGTGTCAACCTTATTCGTAGCCCTTTCTGTAGTCATAATTTGAGAGTTGGTATTGAGCATACACTAGCCCCGGTCAAATTTTGATCTTACATAAGAGTAGTATGGTTGGAAAGAGGAAAAAATCAAGATTCTAGTGATGTGGCTCACTTGAAGCTACGTCGAGAAAAATTTAGGACTGCCTGAATATGAGAGGCTTACAAGTGAATGGTACGATTGCAATAAACTCACCCTCCTAAATCTTATGGGCTAGGTCTCTTACAAGTGCTCCTTGATTGCCCCAAACTTTGTTTCTTACTCTTAAAGGAGTTTTTCTCCCATATAATCAATACCACAATGATTGAATTCTATAATGTTTGATACTACTAATTATCCTACAAAAATTGGGCCTGAACAGTAGTAATTGAAACCCCAAGGTCTTGGTAGAAAATAATTTGTTGCAAAAATCAGATCTGGACTATGGAAACTAAACCCCTCACTGCAAAAAGAGTCTGATCTTCAGTGTGAAAACCCCAACTGTTGAATATGATCTATACAGTGGCGACATAACCCTAATTGTTGGATCTAATTTGGACCAGCGACTGCTGAATCCCAACTGTTGGATCTAATCTAGATGAAAAGGTATGGGGTGAACTTCTAATAGCTGAGGGAACTATGGTATGAAAGGAGTCTCAGGTGGTACTGATCACAATATATGAAGGGGTCACCCAATAGTACTCAACCCAATCTTTCAGGGTGCTAACTAAGGAGGATCAACCGTAACCTTACCAATACTACCTGACTACCCTATTGTACATGCAATTAATCTCCCTAAGTGTTGTTCTCAGTGTATTGTAGCAACAAGATGACTGACGGCTTATCTAAGGTTAGGTTTCAAGTTACCCTAGCGGGGGCTTTAGATATACCCAAGGTTACATGGAAGTGCAATTTCTTCATGGTTCAGTCTAATGTGATACTACTCGAAGAGGTACCCATAGGGGTTATGAGGGAGTCAAACAAGTGTGACCACCTCTTGTAGTTCCTCCATGCATGCCTCCCCAAATCTGCAGGTTTATGCGCTCAACAAAAAATCCCATGGTTTAAAGATGTTGGAACACGTCTCTAGCCTAAAAAACAAAATTATACGAAAATTGGAGTTACAACTAACCCTGGAAAGTGCTTTGATACCATTTGTTATGCACTTGACCCACGAGAATGATAGAATTCCATAAATTTGAAACAATATTGCCAAAAACACAAAAATATCACATGAATTGAGACAATCTGCAAAGATATATTATGATTCAGAAGCAAAATACAATGTTCACTTGCCTCTTCGAGGGGGTAACCTTTAATAGAGCAGAGCTCAATGAAAATAAAACTTGATACTTGTTCCCTTGCTATCTAAGAGTTTTTATAGCTTTATGACATCCAAAACCTAATTACTGGTGGTCCCTTGCATAACATAGGTTAACCACTTTATTTATTAACTAGGGCCCGTTTATAACTAATTTTGGTCCCTTTTCTATAATGTGGGTCAACCACTTACACTTATTATTAATATGGATAACTCCTTATGAACTTTATTGACTCAAATAATTAACTATGACTTTGACGAGACTTATCACATAAATAAGGGAGTTAGGGTTGAACCCTAACAATTTTTTTGGAAAATTCATACTTGCATTAGAATGCAAGTCGTGATAGGCATAATTTCAATGTTGAACATTTAATATTTTTACATTTTATTTCTCTTGGATTACAACCATATTCTAACAGAATGAATGGATTATAATATTGTGTTATTTCCATGTGGAACTAATTATTTAGTTGACAAATGAAAGCATGATATTTTGTCAAATCTAGAAAAATGAAAAATGTTGAATACTATACAAACTCCTTGGAAAATAAAATAAGCAAAAAAGGTTGAATTTTGTAAAATATATTTTTTCTATAACATCTATAAAAAATGGATATTTTTTTCATGATTTGTAGAGTCTTTTACTAAGGGTTTTAGTGAGTTTCAATTATTTGGCAAGTGCACTCGAGTCTGACCATTATTTGACTAGTTTAATATATTTGTGTATTACTCACTAAGAATTTGTTAAGTCGATGATAATTGTGTTGATTCCATTTTGATATGAATTTATTAGACATTTTTTTGGAAAATTACTTATAATTATGGACTTGGAAATTTCTTTTTTATGAGTTATAGAATTTTTGAATATAAGGTTTGCTCTGTGTTTGGTGATTCTATATAACGATTGCTTTTATGTCCATTGTTCATGACTATTTTAGGCCTGCTATTTTTTTTTACATGAGATTTCTCATCATGATGACTTAAATGTAATGTATATGAAGTGCATGGTTGTAGCAGAGGATTTAGAATGAAAAATAAAAATAAAAAATTCTATATGAATACTTTCATATTCGGTAGGATCTAATTATTCCAAAAAATTTGTTGATCCTGCATTGTATATTTTCATATACGAAACTAATAGTTCTTGGATGATATTTGTGTTGTCATTGTTGTTTTTTCAATATTAATCTAAATGAAATACACATGATAAATTGAATGATAAGGAACACAACTTAAAAGTCACATATATTGAATGATGAGGAAGGCAACCTAAAAATAACATAAATTGAATGATGAGGACTGTGGCTCAAGTTTATTGTGGGAAATGCAAGACACATTATAATTTGAATAATGCGGAACAATGTTAAAATTTCATTCATGTAGAAAAATCCCTTTTGAGTGAGTTTACTACTTTCATCATAGAAGTTTTGAGCTGGCTCACGCCACATGATAGCTAGCCTGTAAAATTTTAATCCCAACCAAACGAAACCTAGAATTTAGTTCAAGATAATTTTGTGTGTGAGATTTTGAACCTGGTGAAAAGTTATCAGCCATTTCCAATGTTTCACAGTTGGAAACCAATTGTAAGACATACGGTACCTTAAATTTAGTTAAAATTAATTTCATGTGTGAAATTTTGAACCTAATGAAAATTTATGTGGGTAGAGATATTTTTTAATATTTAAAAAAAATAAGAAACCCAACTCATTGGTCTTATGGTAGGTGCCAATGTCAGTCATGGGATGATATGGAACCTATAACCGTCGTAGCAAAAGTGTCGATGATATAACAAATTCGTTGTGAAAGATCAATTGTCGTTGATCTATCAACGCTAGTTGTTCCATCGTCCTTTGGACTATTATGCCTTATGGTGTTGGTGGAATGACAATTATGTCAAGTATGTTGCTTGTTAACGTGTTTGATAAAAACTTAGAAGGGCCAACTTTCCTAATTTTGTAGTGGCTTCAAGGATACTACCAATTAGCATGTTTGAAGCAAGAAATTGTAAAAAGGAGAACAACGATTTTGTAGAGATAGAGGAATTGTATCCCAACATGTTGTTGAATATAGATAAAGGAATCTAAGTTCTATAGCAAGTCCAATTTAACTTGAGTTGTTTATGGAAAAATTAATACTTGATGACTAAGTGTAATTTCCTAGAGTTGAAAGGACGTGACCAAAAATATTGTTAAAATAAATGTCTAATACTTAGAGAGATGTGCATTTTCTCAAAGAAGTTCAATACTTCAACTCATAAGACTAATGAACAAGGAGAGATATTCCAACTCGACTAGATGACCCAATTATTTTGCTCTAGTCTTTATCGAATATTTTTTGAAAGAATGATTGGTTGAATGTGTGCAAAATTACAAAATATTTTGTAGTATAGCCCCAAATAATATTAATGTTGATATAAAGTGTTGGAGCACTTTAAGATACCCAAATTATGGTGGAATTCTTCCTACCAAACTTTTTTCTCAACAACACAAAGTTCACAATAAGGAGAGGAAACCAAGAGATGGAGAGATACTACCTTCCAAATGTAATCCATAAAGGGTTATTTCAAAGACTCTTTTTGTGTGTTTTTTGTGGGAAACAATCTTCCATGAGTATAGCTTCTTTGAGTTTTCAATTGTCTAATTGTACAAAATCCGTGTGGCAATAATGTAATAACATTTCTGAAATGAAATTATTTCCTCCATGTTCCTTTTATTCCTAAATGATGTCAATTGACACATGAAATCCTCCAAAGTGCGTTGCATCCAAACAAAATTGCAGGGTTAAAGTGAAGTACTTCCACTAGATGTGGGGTCATAGAGATGATCATATTCTGTGTGAAATATCATAAGAAAAATAATATAATGATCTCCTTGAGAAATTAAAAGTTACAACATTTGGAATGTCCAATGATATTATTGTTTCCATGATCACAAAGCCCACAAGCATCAACATGACTTCTTTTTAAATTGATTGGTTGCATGAATTATATATCACATTTTTATTGATTTAATAATTGATTAATAATAATTAAATTTATATGCAAAAAATATGTATTAAATTAACAATTGTGAGGTGTCGAACAATTATACAGCTTGAGTGGGCCTAATGGTCTTAAGAGGTTACATGTTCAAAACCATCGGGGGGTAGATTATGTATGCCTTTGTAGACTTAGCAGTCAAATAGTTGCACGGAGGTGGGTACCTGGTCCCACAAACAAGGGGGTGTCATACACCAATGTGGTGTTTGGCTTGGCCGCGACCTTAAAATTGGATAATAATAATAATATATTTCTCTTTTAAGATTTGTTGAATTTTTCCACTTTACTTTTATCTTAAAAATTTCCATAATAATAAAGTAAACATCTTTTTTTCCTTTCAATACAAATTTGTTAATATTTATCTTCGAAAATATTTTTCTCAATAAAATGAATTTTAAGATTACAATATTGATTGAATTTTTTACCCAAATTAAAATATGAACATGAAGAATCATCAATTTCAATTCAAGTAACCATAATTGATAAAATAAATTAAAATGCCTTAATCAAATAACATATGAAAAGCATTTGGAAGGATAGGAAAAGCATAAAGAAAAAATATGTTAATTTTTCACAAAGATTCTCAACCAAGAATGTTGCTTTCAAAATGTATGAAAAAGCTCAAACATAAAAACAATATGCCACTTCATTGTGTACATTTTTCAAAATACTTAAAATATATATGTAAATTAGGTAGTAAAAAACTAGAAAATGTAAAAAAAAATAATTAAATGGAGATGGAAAAAAAAATAGAAAACATAAAAACCACTCACATTCTATTCATTAAAATATCAGATATTATTTTAATTTTCAATACATATTTCATGAAAATAGCATTATGGTTGACTAAAAGATAAGTCATTTAGGGAACCGATACACTCCATAAAATGGTTTTATTTTTGGAGGTACCATCCAATGCCATGCTTTTTCCCACATAATTATTAATGTTACAACTCCACCAAAGCCAATTCCTACTCCTAATCCTAATGCAATTAATGAGATATGTTCATCCACACGATTCAACCATCCTTGGTGATCACTGACATTTGGAGAGACTCCATCTCCTTTTTTGGGGGTAGCTTTATTGCATGCTTGTAAAGGATACCCACATAGGCATTTGTTCCTTTGAAATGAAGCCACACTGAAAGTGTCCATCTGCGTTCCTTGAGGGATTCGCCCACACAATCTGTTAAATGATACATCCAGGTATGCCAACTTAGTTAATTTAGAGAGTTCTTGAGGGATCTCTCCACTCAAATTATTTGTAGCCAAGTCTAATTGCTCTAGAGTAGATATCTCACTTAGAGATGCAGGAATTTTCCCTTTCAACTGATTTCTAAATAGATTCAACAACCGCAAGTCACTCAAATTTCCCATACTTGAGGGAATTTCTCCAATAAAATTATTGCTAGACAAATCCAAAATGGTATTTGTGAGCAACACATATGTTAGAGTATACTCAAAACCTTTAATGTTAACTTGCACATCAGTGTAAAATGTACTTCTAGTGAGCTGGGAAGACGAAGGTATTTGAAATCCTAGGAGTCTCCCTAGATTAAAAGGTATTCTCCCCGTAAAATTATTATTGGATAAATCCAACACCTGTAAGTTAGGAAGATTTGTGATCCAATCAGAAATACCACCCTGAAGGTTATTATAACCCAGACTTAAAATTCGTAATGATTGAAAAGATGCATACTGTTTAGGAAGTTGGCCTATCAATTTATTTTTCCTTAAATCTAGTGCTATAAGTTTGGTGCAATTGGCTAAAGATGATGGAAGATTCCCAGAAAAACTGTTAGAATGAGCAGAGAAAACCTCCAAGGAAATTGGAAACACTATGTCTAGGGATCCACTAAGTTTGTTCTCAAACAGCTTGACACGATTTAACTGTGTACAATTCTGTAAAGATGTGGGAATATTTCCATTCAACAAGTTTTTGGATAAATCTAATGTGTATAGACGGACACATTTTCCAATGTTCTCAGGGATTGTTCCACTAAGCTGGTTGTCGAACAACAACAAATATTCCATGTTTGTGCAATTCCCTAGAGATGCGGGAATTCTTCCACTCAAGTTGTTGGATGACAGATCCAACAACACTAAATTCTATAGCAAGCCCAATTCTCCGGGAATTCTTCCACTGAAGTTGTTGGATGACAGATACAACCAAGTTAAATTCTGTAGCGAGCCCAATTCTCCTGGAATTCTTCCATTGAAGTTGTTGGATGACAGAGTCAACAGCCGTAAGCTCTGGAGTGAGCCCAATTCTCCGGGAATTCTTCCACTGAAGTTGTTGGATAACAGATACAACAAAGTTAAATTCTGTAGCGAGCCCAATTCTCCTGGAATTCTTCCACTCAAGTTGTTGTATGACAAATCCAAAGTCTCTAAATTCTGTAGCAAGCCCAATTCTCCCGGAATTCTTCCACTGAAGTTGTTGGATGACAGATACAACCAAGTTAAATTCTGTAGCAAGCCCAATTCTCCTGGAATTCTTCCACTGAAGTTGTTGGAAAATAGAGTCAACAGCTGTAAGCTCGGGAGTGAGCCCATTTCTCCGGGAATTCTTCCACTGAAGTTGTTGGATGACAGAGCCAACCACATTAACTTATGTAGCAAGCCCAATTCTCCTGGAATTCTTCCACTCAAGTTGTTGGATGACAGATCCAACCACGTTAAACTCTGTAGCGAACCCAATTCTCCTGGAATTCTTCCACCCAAGTTGTTGGATGACAGATCCAACCACGTTAAATTCTGTAGCGAGCCCAATTCTCCTGGAATTCTTCCACTCAAGTTGTTGGATGACAGATCCAACCACGTTAAATTTTGTAGCGAGCCCAATTCTCCCGGAATTCTTCCACTCAAGTTGTTGAATGACAAAAGCAAACTTGATAAGAAGGAAAGGTTGCCCAGAGTGGGCGAGAGAGTACCTTCGAGACTCAGTGCAGAAAGGTTTAGGGCAGTGACTCTGTTAGGGTCGCCTGTACAGGAAACACCATTCCACGAGCATACCTTCCCCGAATTCTCAGTTGTCCAGTCCGACAACGATCCTCGTGGATCCGATGTGACGGCCTTCTTGAACGACAGAAGCGCGTCCACGTCCCTTTTATCCTCCATTGATGTGAGGGTGCGTTCTTTTGAAACAAAATGATGATGGGGCTCTCTTAATGAATTGTGGCAGCCGCATTGTCCAACGCTGCCAACACTATCAAAAAGCAGACAATCATGGCTTTATCCATGGCGCTCTGTCTATGTCCAATGGTTTGCCGATGAATTCACTACATATACATATCCCTTTTATAGCAATTGCAAAGAGTCGTAGAAATTGGTTGGCGTGATGAGTGGGTGAACACAGAGGTGATTTCGGGATTTGATTGTGTGGCAAATGGGTGGAACGCGTGGAATCAAATTCCGTGGAAAATTGGCGTGATGAGTGGAAGATATAATTTCAGGTATTGAGTGGAAGATAAGTCATGGATTTTGCTTTGACGAGTGCATCAATAAATCATTAACCATGATTTCGGGATTTGATTGTGGGGCAAATGAGTGGAATGCATGGAAAATTGACGTGAGAGAGGCGCGAAAGCCTTTGGGAATTTTATTTGGGGCGGAATTGTGAAAGTCTTTTCGCTTAATATGGTCAGCTTTCACCATAAATCAATAACCATTAACCATGATTTCGGGATTTGATTGTGGGGCAAATGAGTGGAACGCGTGGAAAATTGACGTGAGAGAGGCGTCAAAGCCTTTGGGCGGAATTGTGAAAGCCTTTTCGCTTAATACGGTCAGCTTTCACATATCATTATTTTGCTTTGACGAGTGCATCCCGATGTTTTTGTGTGTCTCCATGCCAATATTTTTGCAACCGCATTACTACAATGAATTTTAATGGATTAATAGAATGAGAGCAGAGTTAAAACATTACCATGAAGATGAGACAATTTTGAAGCAATAGCTAGGTATGATAATGGTAAAATGTCTATCAAAGATTAATTTGAAGTTATCCCACACCAATTATACAAGGATATTTATTAATGGGCTACTTACATCATTGCAAGATATAAAAATGATTTTGACTCAAATTAATCTTAGTAATAAAAATAAGTTTAGTTGGTTCGAAATATCGACCTCATTTTAACAATGTAGGCTGATTTCTAGACATTAATAAAATCGTATAGATCACAAAAATAAAAAAATCAAGCAAAGATAAGTTTATCGATAGCAAGGAGCACTTAATCAATTGTGGGGAAGATAAGCTTATTGATAGCAAGGAGCATTAAATCGATATAGGGGAACAATTTGTATTTAAAAGATAAAATTGTTTAGGATGTAAAGCAGGTTTAAATTACCATATTGATTGTGACATTGCAAGTTAAAAGAAAGTTGTAAATGGTTGAATTTAGGCTTCTGTGATCCATATCGAGTTTATAGAGAAGAGTTTTCGGTGAAAATCACATCGTAATTCATTTGTCGACGCGTTTTGAACCAACAAGTACGATTCATCCTGAGGAAATCTTATTTGAAATTTTATATTTGATAAATTTATTAAAATTTATATGGATAATATTTCAAAATCTAAATGATAAAATTGTTTTGTTTTATGAATGTGAGGACTTTTGGATATATACTTCATTTAATAGGTGAAGTTTAAACCTTTTATATTTTTATCCTTTTTCATTGGAATCTACTGATACAATTTTTGGTCATATGATAATTTCATGTTGTCTAAATTGCATTCTTGAATCTATAAATAGATTCACCATTCTAAAATCCCCTTGGGGCACTTAGATTATATAAAATCAACAACTGAAATATACAATTCCAACACATTCTAGCGGATTTTTAGGTAAGTTTAACCAAAACAATATGTTGGAAAAAGAGTCAAATTATAGAATACAGACTATTATCATTGAATGAATTTAAATGTTCTACTATTTAACACCTTTTTCTAGCAATCTTGCCAAAACCCAACTATAGAAGAATGGTTAGAATTACAATTTTACATCATTCGATTTGCATTCTTAATTGCAAAAATGCATTCAATGACCTCAAAAACCCTCATAACCCCAAATTGTGCAATCTAAACGATTGAAAACTATGATTCTAATATGTTGTAACTAGATTTTGCACAAAAATGATTGCAAAAACATGACCATAAATGGTTGAATTTGTAGCACGTTTATATTATGCTATACTTCACCTATTTGGCCACTTTATCAAGTCTCTTCTCACTACATGGGACAACACTGACATGAAACTGAAAGCCATATTTTATAATTATGTTCATGTGTGGCATATAAATATTGTGACCTTGTGACAATGTTTCTCCTTATCAAGGATGGCTAGGATTTTGTTTTAACTACAGGTTTGCTAAAGTTGAGGTTCTAATTTTCTATACGTATTTTTTCAACATGTCTTGATGCTTTCAAGTACATTTAGCAATGTGTTTGGGAACATATATATTGTTTAGTGATGTGGGGTGTTCTTAGTTGGTTTTTCCTACTCTAACATCTTCCATTAGGGTTCGCATCCCAGGATGCAAC
>APFE030188086.1:0-23694 GCA_000404065.3 Pinus taeda | reverse complement strand
TACATCAGGGGTAAATGATGATTAGAAACCAAGGTAATTAAATCAAAAATAAAACTTGGAGTAAGGAGAATCATAGGAAGAAATAAAATAGAGTACCTTAAAAACCCTACCCTTCCCATGTTAGAAAATACTGTGTAGATTAGGAGGTTTACTAGGCAAAAAGGGAAAGACAAACATATTTTAAGGATAAAGATTAATCCTTAACCAATTAAACTTAATTAAGAAAAGAGGAAGGTGAATTAAAATAAGAAAAATAAATTAAAAGAATTGTAGAGAAGCTCCATGTGGCATCAACCAACATAAGAATATCCCTCTAAGAGATACCCTGAGTTAATTTAGGAAGTAGATTGGAGACAAAATCTTGACTCATTAATTGACTCCAAGTAATAAACACAATTTAAGGAATAAAAAGGGGAATAAAGAGACAACTAGGAGAAGAAATAGGAATCTTGTGAGGTGAGGAAAATATTAGTTTTAAATAAAAAGTTAAGTAAATAATTTTGAGTGACCCTGGATGAGAGAGTGACACATGGGTAGGTGAATAATCAAGCTATATATATATATATATATATATTATAATTATGCATGACATGCCAAGTGTCATCTATGAAGACTCTTATAAAAGAAGGGGCAAGCCATGGAGAGGGGACTTTTTGGGGAACCCTGTTGTTGGATGGATGATATGATGTCAAAGCAGTGATTACGAAGCTATAGTGAGTTTGGTGAGGTAGAGGATCTTTAGAGAGGGGACTCTTGAGCTAAGGTTGCTCTCATCTGCCAGCTAGATTCTTCCTCCATTGTACAACCCCATTGCAGCTCGGGGGTCCGCGGGGAAGAAGAATACCTGAGTAGGCTGGGAGGTTAACCGGTGGGTCTCGTTTTCAGATCAAGTGCGTCATCATACACTCGCAGAAGGGACTGGCAACAAGGGAATACCAGCGACAACAGAGCAAGCGGAGTCTCGCCTTCCGGTGTACGGTACATGTGTATTTCGTTACTACTTGATCTTAGATTAAAAGTATGTAAATGTTGTGTTATGTTCCTGAAATGAGTATCAGCAATAAGTGTGTTGAATGAATTGAAATCTCAATGCGTTTCTTTTCTGGTTGTAATTGTTGTGTAAAAAAATAAAAAATAAAATAAAAGATAAAAAAAGAGTATATAGTTTTAGCTGGGTCCTTACACTTGGTATCAGAGCCTAGGTTCACACACTGGGCCTAAGAACAGTTATTATATGATAGCAAAAAAAAAAATGACACACAGGACCATTTGCATTTTGTTTGTGCGCTGTCAAGATACCATCTACCATGATTCTCCCAAGGTTTTGCAATCATTCTTTTAAGATGTTAATCAACAAAGTTGGTGAATGTTTCGAAGACTGTTTATTGCTTTCTGTCCGAGTGGATGCAATTTTAATTGGTATAGCTTTGGCCATAGTTTTCCTGTGACAAATAAGCGGCCCTTTTCTGCATCCCATGCAATGCCATTCAGGACATCTATTTCTTGTAGCCTGACGAAAGTAGACTTTTCCTCAGTTTGTGAAGAATGATCCATCCAAGCACTTTCCCGTCTTTTGGTGAAATTCTTACAATGCAATCAGATTGCCAAACATTTTCCCAAACTTCACCGTTTATATACTCAAGTTCGTTCAAATATGAAACATCAAATCCATCATATTTCATTGATACTCTGCGTTTTTCTTTGACATCTACCAGTCTCACTCACTGTATTCCCTGTTTTGCTTTGATTTTGCACAACCGGATTTGGGGATTTGGGTGTGGGTACTTGAGTAGATGATATAGCCACTGATTGGCTTCCACGTGATGGCACAGTTTTATTATTCTCAATTGATGCCTTTGAAAGTTCTTCATTCACTTCTTTATCTCGAACTGCTTCACGTTTTATTTCTTCAACTGTTTTCCCTACCAAGAACTTACGGTATGACCGTCTTGGAATGCCATTATCACGACATACCTTCTTTAGAACGTTGCTACAAACACCTAGGATATTAGCAGCTTCTGCAATGGGGACCGAGACGAATTTGGCGACCTCGTCGAACATGAGAGACTCATCCCAGCTGATTTGCTGGGGAGGCATCCCAAGATTCGCCATGTAACGATTCGTAATCAAATTCTAAGGCATATTTCTTCCTCAATTCAAGTCGATTACCTTCCAAATGTTTAGATACCTGCTAACCCCACTCCTTCCGTGACTTGGTAATAAATTCGATATCATCCCTCTCCACGTCCTTGACAACCAAGATCTTCACCTTCGACAAATAATGCAGCGGAAGATTGGTCACAGCATCGCGCAAAATACTCTTCTAAATCAACAGCACATTACAACCAGTGGCCTTGATTTTCTTAACTATCTATGCATATTCGTGTCAATTGAACCGACTTCCAGCTAGCTCTTTTAAAATGCTGGTCGATTAACTATCCCGATACAATTTGATCCAAATCAAATTCCAATCAGCGGTAATTCAAGCTATGGTTAACCACCGCCCCGATCCGACCCAATCAGCAGTCGGAGATCTCAAAGATTCAACACCAAACCTGTAGATTGCTCCACAAACCCGCTCCGATTTGATCGAAATTCGGAATCGCCCAGTTTAATGCGCGCCTCCACCTTTGGACTTCTCACAACCTTTTGAGCCAATCTTGTAACGGATCTGATTAAATCTCAGAATCGATTTATAACTTTCCACGTCTGACATACGCTGCTATTCTATCAAATACTGTTCTACGCGCTCCAAGCTCTATTCATCCACTGATATATCAATTCGGCGGTTTCGAATCCCTGTTATATAATAGATATATATATATATTCACAATGCTTCTGACTCGATATTTATTTTATACACAAAAGAACAGAGTCTCGCAATTGCTTCTATTACATAAGGATAAACTCTGTATATAATTTAACTTACACAGTCCGGATCAAAGATACTGCATCGACTAACTCCATGGTGATATTGAAGAACATGCATATGTCGGCCCCCTACTTGATTCACTGCACTATCATGTCTACTTGATATGTCAGCTCAGTTATGAAAAACTCTGTTGTCAGCTTAAAGGTATTATCGTTGACCCATATATATACATGGGTAATGCAAAATCAATTTAATAAAAAGTATTCAGATCACAATCAACGAATACCCAGTAAGGGAGAAGATCTCGACATATACATTTGAAGGACGAACATATCACAAAGGAAGGAGCCTTGGTATCTATCTCAAAAGTCTCGGTGGATCTCAAAGAATATCTCAGAACCTTGGCATCTACCTCAAAAGTCTCGGTGGGTCACGAAGATTATCTCAGAGCTTCGGTATCTATTTCAGAAGTCTCGGTACATATTTCACGATCTTGCTATATCTATACGTGAAGGTGGATAGGATTTCAATGGAAATATCTCAGCTATTCCTTGTGATAAGAGCACAATGTTTTACTTCAATGTTTATTTGATGTTCCAAGTCTCATTGGGATCTGCAATTATGATAAGAACTCAATATTCTATTTTCTCTTATTTGATTTTTCAAAACTCGTGTGTAATCCTCATCTACGAGGTTGGCAAAACGTTAATCGCTAGTCTCCTCTAAAATGAGCTTTCGCTCCATATCAAAACTCACGCCATCTCTAACAAATCACTCAACAACAAAAAAATCCCTTGCTCCACACAAGAATAATCGATGACAATTCTCCCACTTTTCTCCGTGCAAACGGACGGTCCCTTTTCCCTATATTGTTCTAATTTCGTTTGTAATACCTTCCCGATTTAGGGGAAGCAATCCGTCTTCACGCGTATTTCATGATATTTTATCATAGACAACGCATAGCGTCTTCCATCAGGATATGGAACCTTAACACCAAATCAGGATGTTCGTTATCCACGTCATTCCTGAAATAGTATTGGTTGTCAGTCACGCTATCACTTCTTCATTGTTTTCAAACATATATCTATATGTTATCACTGGTAGTTTAATTTTAAAATTTACAATATAGCAATAGCAACAAATGACAAACTTCGTACCAGAGAGGTGCCTAGCCCCCAAAACTTGAACCTAAGTCTTCATCATAATAACTGCTCGAAGTTTCCACTAACCCATAATCCAATGGAAATTTTAATATCCTTATGTACATTAGTATCCATATAATACTAATATTTATATATATTTTGTCGTAATTACTTGACTTGAGCATTAGACTTCATTGATTTTTATAATTAACAAAGCCTCATAATTGTTAGCTAACAATGAACACCGCAATATGCTTAATGATTATGCTTTACCAAATGTCAAATTAAATAAATTTATGGTTACCATTGTCTATAATAGTATGTCTTGATTGCATAGTGATTTTGATTGTTGAAAGTTTAGGATAGTATTCAATCTTGGAGTATAATATCCTCTATTTAATTTTGTTATTTTAACCTTATCGAAATGTCTCAATAAATAAGGTGGATTCAACCAACTCGAAAAAGTATCGTTTTCTTGTGATTGGTGAATAGTCAAATAATCTACTTACTCGTGGAATTATCTTTGTTCTCAATGTCATCTATGATGCGTATATTATTTGCCTTATTTTCAATGTATCCCTTTCCCTAACAAAACATGATTGAATTTGACTTTCATTGTGAGTATTCAATGTGAAATTTTGATTGTGACCACCTTCAAAATTAAATCTTTTAAAACATTCCTCCTCTCAAAATGTAATTGACAATAAATACAAATAGGTAGTTCACTTTAGAATTCTTGTCAATGTTGTTTTAACAATAAATACAATTAGGTAGTTGACTATTAGAATTCTTGTCAATATTGTTTTGTGGAATGACAATGTTTAGAAATTGAATGTGCTAAAATGCTTCGAGACCCAAAACAAAGAATAACAAGCATGCACATACAAAGAAAGCTAGTGATTGGCCCAGTTTCATGACTTTGTCCTTACTAAAAGAAATTCTTAGGCTTTCGCAATATAGAGATACCCACATAAGGGGCTCATTCACTTTCCACATGTGATGGATCATTGATAGTTGCAACAATAAGAATCATTTGGATTTGCATGCAAGGATGCATTATGGACGAAAGGGGATACACAAGTAATGGTTAGTTTATGCAGATAGTGTATCTCGAACAAATAAGTCAAAAGTAAAGTGAATGTGATCGTAAAAAAAAATACCACTTTTAGTAACAAAACCTTAATTTTAATTTAATTTAATTGTCGGGCTCTTTCTTCCATCTAAGCCCTTGCCTAGGCTCAGCCTAGCTGGAAAAAAAATTTCTATGCAGTTATTAGCCACCCACATTGGAAAATAAAAAATAAAAAATAAAAATTATGTGCTTATTAGCGACCCATGTTCTCATTATGGTTTGGGGGGTTCACTCCTAGTATTTTTTTTTTGTGACGTAGCACATCCTTAGAATGAGCTTGGATTACAATTTGTGATACTCATGCCTCAGAACATGTTGGCTCTAATAACATCTGATTTGCAGACAGACTTTCTAACATGGAGTGGAGACATTGATGTTGTCAAGAATGGAGCACAGGCTTGGATTTTGACAACCTCAATGTTGTTCAAGATTTTTGTTGTTGATGAAATTTTGTCAACGACTGTATTTGGTTATCAGCAACAAGAAATACACTTACCAAAACTCCCATCATTTTTGAACTCGGAGTCTAAAGACTGAATTATCAGTGACTATTGTTACCACTTGGGTCGTTAAATTGCTCGCTCCGTTGCCTTGGCTACAAAGCAACGGTAAGTCTCCAACTACCAATGAAATTTTGGTCAATGTGAATCAATGATATTCAAATTTCAGGTGGAGTTTTGATTGGTTGCCTTTGTGATATCATTGTGGCCTTTTGAGTAGAGACAAGGAGACAGAATTTGGGGTTCTTAACCATGAACAGTGTTCCCTCCTTAATCTGATGTTTTCTTAGGTTCTCGTCGTTCCTACTTAACATCTTCGTTGTGCCACTGCAGTAACCCAACTTGCACAGATTCTCCTTTTGTCTAACTGTATAAGTTTCCCAAGATTATGATGTATGCTTTCTTTATTTCTAAGACAAATTTGCGCAGCTACTGTCCAACCACAAGCCACAATTTCCAAGGGCACCATATCTCCTGGCCATATGCAATTCAAAGTGAATGTATTTGTAGTTACTTTATATGGAGTTCTGCAAGCCAACAGGACACGTGTAACCTTTCTGTGCAATAATTTTGATGCTTCTACTTTTACATTAGCTTGGGGATACTAAGAACCTGACATTGATGTGCAATCATGAATTCCTCCATTAACTTCTTAGTAACATGATTCACAAAGTGACATCCTCTGCTACTCGACAATCGTAGTGGGCATAGGTACCTTGTTACGATGTTTTCATACAAAGAGACTCAATTCTTGATTCAAGCCAGATTCTGAGGTGCTTGAGGTTCCACCTACTTTATCAACTACTCTGTAGCATAATGATATACCTACACCTTCCTTTTCTATGTGGATGTTTGAATGTATCAACAAAGTCCACATCACATTTCTTGAGTAGTTCTTGGAGCAAGGTTGGATGTAGGGGCATGGAATCCTCTTGCACTCAGTGCATGACCAATAACTTCCTACTGGGGTGAGGAAGATATACTTTTGCTACTGCAAGGCTAGGTTTCCTTCATATCTCCATAGATTATCTAAATGATTCAGTATTGGCCTTGGACACATTTACCAATCAATCATTCACAAAAATTCTTAGATTCCTCAATACTAAATTTATAAGCAATTGTACTCTGACCCTTTGAAACATAGAAAGTACATAGCAGAGTGCAATGACATTTTATTATATGCATATGTTCCATATTACGTAGCAAGTGTCTTTTTCCCTTATAAAAAAGGTTCTGTGTTGGAGGATTCTTGTTGCTAAGAGAAAATTCTTTTGAATTATAAGCTTTCTTAGATTGTGTTCGGGTAACCATTTAAGTTTAACATGGGACAGCTTTAAGGAAAAGCAATATTTGCTAGTTTGTTTTAGAAATGCAATCGTGAATCTTAATATTATTGCCCCCTCCAAGATTGTGTCCATATGAGTCTAGCTGGGTATGGTTTGGAGGCAATTTTGGAGTGCTTGTGAAGATGGCCCATGTTCGAATGCTTGACAGTGGCAAGAAAAAAAAAAAAACACCAACCATTGCTCTCGTTAGTATCTAGAGATTAACATAAAGAGAAGAGATGGCCGACAACTGTGGTGAACAATTAAGTGTCTCTGTTTGTGGACTAAGCGCAAACTTTCCTGTCCAAAAAGGACTCTGTATTAATGGGCTGTTGTTGCTAATAGAGATTTAACCTTTTCTAAATAATGTTCGGACTGAGTGCTTTACATAAGAAAGGGGCCTGAATTAATGGGCCGTTGCTAAGAAAGATTTAACCATTTCTACATAATCCTTTGGGTCTGCCTATTCTTTCTTCCATGCAATATCATAACAATATCCCTAAATGTCTGAGATATTTCTTATAAGTGTAAGAGCTGAGGCTGATATCCTGATTCTCTGTATATCCCTTATGTTCGTCACGGAGTTTGCTATTTAAGAAGCCACTGTTTAGATGGTGCATAGGTTGTCTTTGATTAAAGTTCCAAGATTGTGGTGGTAGAGTCATAATGGTTTAAAACCTGTAATAGAAGAGACATGTTAACTTCTTGTCTACCTACATTTGTTTTCAGTATTGCAAAGGAGGTCTTTGATTCCAAGGTTATTGCTATGTCAGAGAATGCTTTGAATCTCTCTTAATAGAATAGTATAGTGTGTGTAGTTGTCTGAGCTGCCATGATGTTGAAACATCTTACCTTGCTTTCTGCTATTCAATAACATTATATTGGGTAAGCATCATGTTGTCCAGTTCAATGATATATGCTCTCTGGGTTCTGTTCCTGCAATTCAAAGGTTGGGTTTTTGTATACAAGGAACCCTCTGCAACAGTTTCGAGAAATTCAGTAGTTATGCTTCTATGGCTCCATGTATGTTTTGGATGTTCTGTATTTTGTGTCATGCCACATAATGAGTTATTTCTATTTTGTTATTCGATAATCCTCCATTTCAAGACAAGGACTGGTGTATGCAACTAGGTGGTTTTAGAAATGTAATCTTTTAAGCATATTATTATTGTCCCTATAAGGTTGTATGTGTCCATTCAAGCATGTTGGCCTGTGGTCCAGTGGGACAATTATAGTCCCAGTTCAGCTACTTGGGAGGACGCCGAGGAGATGCGTCATCGTTTTCCTTACCTATTCCAGGGACTTCAAGACAAAGTCTATTATTAAGAGGGGGTGTATGTAGTGCCCACTCTAGTTGACTGACAGTGAGATGACGCAAACATTTAATTAGACATAAGGCCCACACTTTATTCTTTGAGGACCTCAGGTTGAGGATCCAGACACATGACACTATTATTTGAGATATTCATGGTTGTGATGTTTATAAATGCTTTCCATTGATATTATGATAACATGAATGGTTACGTATCTTATCTATCAGTGTTCCGATGATTGCAACATTAAATAGTTAAGTTTGGTCTCTATTTGAACCTATGATGTGGGTAGTAAAGAATATGTACGCGCTCTACTAAAAGCATAATGATGATAAATTTGATGAATAGGTATATTTCTATGATGGTACGATGTTGATAGCTTAATGAATATGTATGTTCCATTGATGATTAATGAGGATAGCCATGAGGGATGTGTCCCTTATGTTACCTACTTTCCTTAGTACAGGCTTACAATGGACAATGATGTGAATGACCAGAAATTGTAAATGATGCTATTATGATAATGACTAACATTGAGAGACCTTGTTACTGATGTTTATTGAGTATGGCAGGAAACCATCAGAGGCACTCGCATATGACATGTCGATGACACCTGGTTTGATGAAAATTCATATTATTTTATCTTTAAAGTCTAAGTCGATTCCTGAATCTGCCATAATTTTAACTATATTCTGAGATATGTAAGGTTGCAGGCACAGATTAGTTGCTTGACCGAATGACTCACATATGGGTGATGGGGTTGTACAGGTGGATGGAACTACATGGGACGGGTGGGACAGAGTCCCTGATCTCACCCACTAGCACTCCCATCGTGGCTTGGGTTGGAAGGGTTGAAACACCTTCGCCTTGAAGATCACGATGCCATGAGGGCAGGTCCCAAAGTTGGGTCGCTCATGAGGAGTTTACCGGGGGGCGCGCATCAAGGCGGATTCCTTGATCCTCGACACCATTAGTCTCACTATAGCAGGCAACATAAGAGATGATAGTGGTCTATGATGTTCCACTATACTTTCCCCTCGTAGTCACTAGATGCTTGAAGGGCAAGTGGTGTGGCACCCTTGGAATTTCAAGGGAAATTCTTGAAGGGCACGACCAACTTGGCACCCTTGGCATCACAATTAAATTGTTAGGTGTGGCACCCTTGGAACTTCTAGGGAAGTTCTTGAAGGGCACAACCAAACTTGGCGCCCTTGGAATCATTAAAAGTAAATAATAATAAATAAATATAAGTAAGGAATGAAAACTAGGTAAAGTTACATCAGGGGTAAATGATGGTTAGAAACAAAGGTAATTAAATCAAAAATAAAACTTGGAGTAAGGAGAATCATAGGAAGAAATAAAATATAGTACCTTAAAAACCCTACCCTTCCCATGTTAGAAAATACTGTGTAGACTAGGAGGTTTATTAGGGAAAATGGGAAAGACAAACATATTTTAAGGATAAAGATTAATCCTTAGCCAATTAAACTTAATTAAGAAAAGAGGAAGGTGAATTAAAATAAGAAAAATAAATTAAATTTAAAAGAATTGTAGAGAAGCTCCATGTGGCATCAACCAACATAAGAATATTCCTCTAAGAGATAACCTGAGTTAATTTAGGAAGTAGATTGGGGACAAAATCTTGACTCATTAATTGACTCCAAGTAATAAACACAATTTAAGGAATAAAAGGGGGAACAAAGTGACAACTAGGAGAAGAAATATGAATCTTGTGAGGTAAAGAAAATATTAGTTTTAAATAAAAAGTTAAGTAAATAATTTTGGGTGACCCTGGATGAGAGAGTGACACATGGGTAGGTGAATAATCAAGCTATTAAATAATAAAAAAAAATATATTATATGCATGACATGCCAAGTGTCATCTATGAAGACTCTTATAAAAGAAGGGGCAAGCCATGGAAGAGGGGACTTTTGGGAACCCTATGGTTGGATGGATGATATGATGTGAAAGCAGTGACTACGAAGCTATAGTGAGTTTGGTGAGGTAGAGGATCTTTAGAGAGGGGACTCTTGAGCTAAGGTTGCTCTCCTCTGCCAGCTAGATTCTTCCTCCATTGTACAACCCCATTGCAGCTCGGGGGTCCTCGAGGAAGAAGAGTACCTAAGGAGTAGGCTGGGAGGTTAACCGGTGGGTCTCGTTTTCGGATCAAGTGCGTCATCATACACTCGCAAAAGGGACTGGCAGCAAGGGAATACCAGTGAAACAGAGCAAGCGGAGTCTCGCCTTCCGGTGTACGGTACATGTGTATTTCGTTACTACTTGATCTTAGATTAAAAGTATGTAAATGTTGTGTTTTGTTCCTGAAATGAGTATCAGCAATATGTGTGTTGAATGAACTGAAATCTCAATGCGTTTCTTTTCTGGTTGTAATTGTTGTATATATAAAAAAAAAAAGAGTATATAGTTTTAGCTGGGTCCTTACAACTTCGTTATAGATAGTGCCTTCTTCCTTCGATTTGGATACCTTGTAGACTTAGATACACATCCAAATGAGACCTTTAAGTGTCCTTCCCTCAACTGTGGTCAAATCTGCATAAGTGGAGTTCTGAAAACTTCGCACGTGTGGACATAAACCCTAGGAACAATCCTCTTGACCTCGTTGTCTTTTCCTTATTTCTTCGCTGGAGAGAGAGGCCTTGTAGACCTATTTACTAGCCCAAACCATGAAGAATATGACATTGCAATTTCACTGTTTATTTGGTCGCAGATTGTCCTTATTCCTTCACAGGCGTGACTGTTTTTCTGCCCTTGAAAATAGCGTGCACCTTCGTTTACCTTCGACCTTTCTTCGTTGTCCTTGTAATCCTTTTTCTTGCCTTATCTTTGTCCTTCGTTGTCTTCTCTCTTTCTTGTGGATTTCACAGTGAGATTGATGTCCTTTTGAGGAGTGGGAAACCTCTATAAATAGAGGTATGTCCCTCCTCTCCAAGCTGACATGACTGTTCTTAAGGCCAACTTATAGTTTTGCTCTATAATTCAATTTTACCCATCGTTTTGCTGATTGTAGACTTTGTTTCTATTAGGAGAGGATTTAACCATGCTTGGAGGTGTTCCCATGACTTTGTATGATGACTTACATGATGTAACATGCCCTCAAAGGGTCTTATCTTAATTACATTTTGACTTTGACTCTCTAGAAGCACTTCAAAATGTGCTTGACCTATTTTCAATGAGCAAGAAACTCATTGACAAATAATACAAAAATAATTTATCTTTTCTTAAATAACTACAAATATCAAAATTACATTTATGAAGACTGAACCTAGTTACATTTTCTCCAACACATGGGAAGTAAATGACAACTGCTCCTCAAGTCAAATACCTGAACTTTAGACTCAGGAGATATACCAAACAAATGAAAGTAATTACAGGGACTTGATAATAAGAAAGGCTAAACCATCAATCAAGAAATTATCAAAATAGATGATGCTCAATCAATCATTAGATTTGAACTTTTATATGCTAATTCATGACTAGCTGAGACTTCTTTATTCAATTTCTTAAATAAACATGTTTTTCACATTGTTAAATCTCAAAGGCATCAAATTTAAACTTCCATGTACATCTTCAACATTAAATGCTAAGTATGATCACTTTAGGCTTGGTATAAATACAAGACACCATGAAGAAATATCCATACTATAGCACAAAGAATTACTCAATGAATAACAACCAAAAAATTCAAAATAAATCTACAACTGCACCTTAAAAAGCCAATGTTTTGGGGGACATTCCATGTTTGAGATTTTCCTTTCACTACCCCACAACATTATAGCAGAGTAAAAATGTTTGCCTCACAGGGGCTTCAACTTCCATAACATTGTAAGTATTGGAAAGTGAGGGATTGGTTTATAGGCACTGGAGAGTATGGAAAGGGTAATCTGATAAAAGGAAGAAGTTTTTAATTGGAAAGATGTATTTGGAGGAGGTTTAGCAATAGGGTTTTGGAAGGGATTTCTTGATATCTAGTGAAATTGGAGGTATTTGTTATTTCACAAATGCACATGTTATGTCTCAGGGTAAGTGAGTGAAGACCTTATGTTATGTCCATGAGTCTTAGAGGCCACTCTCTAATAGAGATGTAGGGGATCTTACATTCTTCTAGATCACAGTCAAGTTGTATGTTCCTATACATAGCATGAGTATATAGACTTGTCAAGGTCTACTTGTAATCAACATTGTCGTTGAGAATCTTCAAGCAACTACAAGTTTTTATATATTGTTTAAATTATGTCTGGTCAGATTTGGCATCTGCATAGTTGCATCTTAAAGGCCATGTTGATATGTTCTTCACATGCATGACTTCAAAAAAACACTAATTAGGTCATATTCGGAATCCATTGTTCTAGAGTACTGTTGTCTTGCAACGAGCCCAAAGAAACATGGTGGAGAATGGTTGGTTTTTCCCTTGAGTAATGAACATGGAAAGTTGACACTTCAACTTGTTAAAGTGAGGTCACCTTATCTTGATACTATAAGTCAATAGCTTTATACTTCCTATTTGTACATATGTTGGGCAATCCACTTTGGTGGTAAAGGTTCACAAGTGTTGGTAAGAGAATAAAACAAAACCAAGTCCAACCCAATTTTTGCAATGAAGAAGATATAAACAAACACCATGGAAGGGAAGAGAGGTGCAACCATAGAGAGAAAAATAAACCACAACACAAGTGCACTAGAGGGAGATAACCTAAACATAAGAGAAATCAAAACAAAAACAAGAAAACTCAACAAGGTATAGTGACCTTAGGTTATATCGCTTGTATAAAATCTAACGAAAGATAACAATATGTGAAAATACAAATAAGATGTATATTTATATACAACTAAAGAGGTATGATGCTTTAGCAAAACCTAGATATATGATATAAGGATACCAATAATGTTGGTCTTGACCAAAGCTGAAGATTATACACTTAACTTCACTCCTTATATTGAAAGGGGATTACAAAGAAAAGACATTACATTACAACTGGTGCACTCATATAATTTAAATGGCTGGTAAATGTTGATAGGGTTCAATTCATAATAAGCATCAAAGGACTTACTTCATAATACATCTCAGGTTGTTAAAATTAAAAAAATATAATAAAATAAATAAATAAATTATAATTTATTTTAAATCACTATTATTATTATTATTATTATTATTATTATTTACAAAAAGAGTTAATATATAAGTTAAACATATATACTTTTGAAAAAAACATGGAATAATATTCTTATCCATGGAGATTTACCTCCACTTTACCATGGATATTGTTAATTTGTAAATAAGCTTTGTTACAATACCATGGGCAAATACCATGGCTTATCATACCACGTGTCCAAAAAACCATAACCTATGTCATATGGCACTTTTTTGGATCACATTTTTTATAATTAATTAGTTTGATTAAAAGAGAAAAAAGAACATCTTTGGAAATAAATCTCAACCTTTTAATTGTGTATACTACTAAGAATATTATAGAATATTCCATGGAGGTTAAATCCCTGCCATCCACCTAATAATTATTGATAATGAAATTAAAATTCAGGAAGCCCTATTCTAAAATAGACATGTCTATGGGCATAAATTTCTAAAACCTCTTTAATGTTGAGCAAGGTCCACACAAAAAAGTTGTGATATATTACCCTCATTGCAAGTGCCATATTGCTTGTTGAGATACCTAACAAGGTCATTAATGTAGCCACTATGATCTATTGGGTTAAACTAGGGCAATAAATAATTTAGTGGACATTATTCACAGTGGAAATAAGAGATTATTGTGGGCAAGATAACTAATGGTGCTTGGGTGGGCTTGGAGAAAATTGGTAGCATCTACAAGTGTGGATATGACCTATTTTGGAAGATGCCTTGATCTGGGCAAAGTAAGGGTAGTTGGATTAAATGCATTGCATAATATGTTTGCTTAATGAAACCTCATCATATCTAAACTACTCATACATTGGAGGAAAGATGGAAGGAGAGATTTCAGAGACTTATGAGACTTGGAGATGGACAATTCATCAGTAATGTTCTCATTAGCCCCAACTCTCTACCCATTTATTGTAGAGGAAGTGTGAGAGGATCTTAGAGGTAGAAAGAGGATTGACATCTTCATGTAACAAACTAAGATCCATAAAACATGAGGGACTCATTTGAAGAATCACTTGTAAGAAATACAAGGAAAGATCTTGTTGAACCATGTGTTAGATTTCTTGAACGCGGGTCAAAATTTATGCCCAAAAAAATTATACTCAGAAAATAAATAGAAGTTAACTTTCATATTTGAATTTTATGACACCAAATATATTAGGATCCTAACTCAACATGTATAGCAGAAATATTATAACTAGAAAACCAAGCAAATTAAAATATTTTGACATAGTTTTACCTTGGAACACCAATGTGGGAAAAAACAACAAATTTTGGGCTCCTATTTAGCTTGAATTACAACAAGTGTACACTTTGGAAAATTACAACAACAAGAAATTTCTCTGTCATGACTTGCTCTGTGTGGCCTATTTGACATAGAAATTATTGTTGTATGACTTCAAGAAATATAACTTGTACCACCTATCTATTTCAACCTATATGTTCTTGGTAATTTAAGCTTGTATAGCCTAGAGAATTTTGACCAGTACAACCCAGATAAACTCAATCTACTCTCTATCCAAACTAGACCTATTTGTTGCCCCTAAAAGTTGACTTGTTCACTCTCATCTCTTGTTGTCAGTCCAACCTCCTATCTCTCAACTGAAAACCTAGTCACTTGTACCAAATTGATGTGCCTCTCCAACAACTTATTTCCTTGTTTATAATTTATGACCTAATATCCAAAGTGATGGAGGGATGAAATTGCATCTCCACACTTGATATTTATGGTCACGATATAATCTTTCGTTGACCATTTTAACTTTATAAATGTTGTCCAATAAATTCAAAATTTTAATTACTGACTTTATGCCTAAGGTCCAAAATTAGGAAATAGTTAAATAATTTTGTTGTGAGAGAATTTCGATGATTCACTACATGTCATGGCACTTGACCAATGTAGAATAACCTACCAAGTTGTAGTTCCAAAACTCCCTATCAGCTAGGAAGGTGTTTTGCACCATCCCCAACTTGTCTCTGAAGAACATAAATTTTCCCTTCCTTGAAGCCTTGGTTAGGATGTCTACTACTTGCTCATCCATAGCTGCATATTATAACTTTACTATCCCCTTTTGCACACAATATTGAATGAAGTGGTACCTAATATGAATGTGTTTTGACTTGTCATGAAACACCAAATTCTCCAAGAGCTTAATATAGCTCTGATTATCACAATGAATGATAGTCGACTCCATATCTTGATCAAATAGTCCCACGAGAAGCTTTCAAAGCCAAATTTCCTCACAAGCTTCCAAGATGGTAGCCACATACTTAACCTCATCATAACTTAGAGAATTTAATTCTACTTCCTGCTTAACCAAAAAATTGTTCATGATCTCGAGATGAAACAACACCCATAAGTGCTTTCTCTATTAGTTGTACTACCTGCTCAATCAGCATCTGTGTACCACTCCAACTTCACTCCATCCATTTAAGTATATCTCAACCCATACTCAATTGTGCCTCGAAATTATCTCAACACATTCTTTGCAACCACCCAATGGGATTGTTTTGGCTCTATGATGAACTGACTGAGTGTGTTAACAACAAAACAAATATTTGGTTTGGTGTTGACTAGATACATGAGAGAGCCAAATAGTTGTCTATATAATGTAGGGTCTACTGCTTCTGATCTAGAAGCATCAATCTTATTTTAGTTGGTCACTAGTGGCATAGACATGGGTCTATAGTCCTGCATCCTAAGTCGCTTTAGGATCTCAATTGTGTATTTCCCCTATCCTAGGAATATCTCTCCATCTCTCTGCCACACCTCCAAACCCATAAAATAGTGCATAAACCCCAAATATTTCCTCTCAAAATCTACTGCTAGGCATCTCTTACATTCTGCTATGAGCTTCTCACAACATGTGAGAAACAGGTCATCCACATAAAGTACCAAAATGAGAGGATTTCCTCTGACTCAAATGTAGTATAGGTTTGGGTATTCTTCACTCTTATTGAATCCCATGCCCTACAAGTAGTTTCCAATCCTCACATTCCATGCCTTGGGAGTTTGCATGAGTCCATACAACACTCTCTTCAATCTACACAAATGGAAATCCCTCTCGTGCATTTCAAATCCCTCTAGCTACTCAATGTAAATCTCTTCCTCAACCACACCATTGAGGAAGGTTATCTTCATGTCCATCTAGTGAATCCTCCAATGCATATACGCTACAATAGAAATCACTGCCATGATGGATGAGTATCTAGCAACTAAGGTGAAGGTCTCATAGTAGGAAATCCCCTCCTTCTAACAAAACCCCTTAGCACGAAATCATACTTTGAACTTATCAACAATATGGTCATTAACAATGTGCTTAATCTTGTAAACACATCTAGAGAAAACCATAGAGTTTCCCCCTTGGCTATTGTACAAGCTCTCAGAAACTATTCTACATGATGGAAGAGTATTCTTCCACCATAACATCCATCCACACCTGATGCTTGGATGATTCCTAAAAGTTGAATGGATTGGCCTCAATCATCTCACTCATCAACACCATATAGTTTGAATATTGTTATGATGCCTTTCTTTATCTGACTAATTATATGGGAGTACCCACATATTTTTTGGGTTGTGTTATATTCTTTCGATGACTAGCCCACCTAGTTAACCAGGGGGTTAGAAGGGGGATGGTGCCCCCCCTTCGTTGCACCGATTGCGTAGCGGGGGGAGTCGCAACGGGTTTGAGGGGTGTAGGTAACCTAACTCTATGGGGTCCAGGCAAGCGCCACAAATTTTTTTGGTTTTGGACCCTATATTAGGTTGGGCGGACCTACCTATGGTTTTGTGCATGTTTTTCGCACATGGTTTTGGACGCGATGGTTTTCGGTCCATGGTTTTGGACGCGATGATTTTCGGTCCATGCTATTGGATGCTTTGGCATGTATAAATATGTATTGTAACATTGAAAGGAACATAATGAAAAATCAAGCTGGTAGTCCCAGTTTTGGGATCCAGGGGAAAATCTCTGTGTATATGTGTTTTATGTGTTATGCTATCACATTGTTTATTTTCTATGTTTTAGAATTCGTATGCAGGTAATTTCTGTACGGGGTTAAAACCTACAATATTCTTCAACATCTGTTAGTGCCTGCTCTGCCCACTTGGCTGTCTTCATCCCCATGTTGAGAGTATGAGCCTAAATGAGCAGAGCCTCTGCCCCTTGTCATGTTCCTCTTGCTTTGCCTACTCATTCATCTCACCACTATGTGTCATAGTATCCTAAGGTGTCTACACTTCTTCTATCTTCAATGTCCCCTGCTCCTGAACCTCCACTGCAGAAGGATTTGTGTTGCAAGACCTCCTAAGATCCCCCTGCTCCTCAAATATCACATCCCTTCATATCATTATTCTCTCGAGTGTGGGAATGTAAATTTTGTAGGCTTTTGAGATCTCATTGTATCCCACATGAATCCCATTCTCCATAGTAGGTTCTCACTCTGTCCTCTTTTCTAATGGAACATGGTAATATACCAAACACCTAAAAATGTATGTGTGTGTTAAATCTAGTTTCTTTCATGTGGAAGCTTCCTCGGGTGTCAATCTGCCCAACACCTTAAGTGGACTTCTATTTTACAAATAAACAATAATGTTGCAAGCCTCTGCCCATAAAACATAAGTAACTCCTTGATGTCACAACATAGCCTTGGCCGCTCCAATAATGACCCTATTCTTTCATTCTACAACCCCATTCTACTGAGGGTTGTAAGGAATTGTCAGCTCTTTTCTGATACCCTCACTTGCATAACAGTCCTTGAAGGCATTCAAGGTGTACTCACCTCCATTGTAAAACCCGAGTGTCTTGATCTTTCTCCCATTTTGGTTTTCTGTGAGGGATTTGAACTCCTTGAACAGGAAAAAAAAAAAGAAAAAAAAGACATCATCCTTATTCTTCATGAAGTATATCTAGGTCTTCCTGGATAATTCATATATAAAGGTCACATAATAATGGTATCCACTTAAGGACCTTGCCAACATGGGTCCCCACACATCTGAATGAATTAGGTCCAAAATTCCCTTGGCCCTAGTATTTCTACTTGGAAAGGTGGTCTTGACATAATTTCCTAGTGCACAACCATTTGTAGCATCCCCTATTTTACCCCTTCCTTTTTGTACTGTTAAATGTGATTGCAACACCAATGGGAAGAACCACCACTGGTTGAAACATTGATTAAGCATTTTACTATTTTTTATTATTTCAAATTTATTAAAATAGATGAAAGGGGTGGCCTCATAGATCCTAAGTCTAAGGGAAGTCACTTCTTGCTTGCATGTTTGGAAAAAAAAAACATACCTAACTTAATTTAATGTCAGAAGCCACGTACAATTATTAGGAACAACCATTATCTGACATATTTCATTGTGATGCGATTGGGGGTGAACAAATTCATTGACAATCATTTATGAATATCAGATTGGAAGTGGTGTAAGAGAGGATGGTGCTTATTCATACATCTCCCCTCACAAATCGAAGAGATAACAAAAAATGGCCCTTTAGGAAAGCATGGGATCCATTTCGGCTTATGAAGATACACAAAGGGATGCAGTCTCAATATCTATATGTACACACCGCAAAATAAAAATAGGGTTGGATTGGTTGGAATTTATTTTATTAGAAAAATCATTATATGGCTATCAATGGTTGGCCCTAAGATGAGTGCTGGTTCTCTCAAGTGTTCATGTTTGTGTTTCGCTAAGTCATGCTCTATGTTCTGATATATGTTCGCTTGGATTGATCATTGGTCTAGCAGAAAGGAATTAGTTCTTTCTTTTCCTTTTGGTTCTACTGCATGGGAACTCTTATCTCTTAGAGGACAAAAGGTTTCAAGGTTGATTTTGGATGGTGTGGAGTTGTGGAGTATGGCCTAGATGACGTAGCAATGTTGGAGTTGATTATTGAGCTTCTTCTTTGTGATATTGGGAGTTAATACCTGTGATTTTGTGCTTTAGGCCATTGGACTACGTGTATGTTCCCAAGTGGTCAATGGGAGGCTCAATGTATAACTAGATCATTGTGGTGTTGATGTATTGTTGTTAACCACCTAAATAGGGAAATCCAAGTCACTATGGTGTTTGCTAGAGAGTTGTTAACCACTTGGAAAATGGACTGCAAACCCCGTGGTGCTAGATATGAAGAGACAATTGTGAGATCAACTGGGTAATGGATTCAACCTCCTAGTCTAAGAAATATTCCCATCTAGACCTGAGGTGTAGCCCTGTGATTGAAACTATAGAAGCAAGTGGGTCACTATGGTGCTTGCTAGGAAAATAAAATTGGGAGAGCACTTGTACGATGGAATCCATCTCATGAGTGTTTGAATAAGATATTAATGTGAATTCCCCTGTGCGAGCATTCCTTAGACTTTAGATTTGGCTCAAGGGTGGTCAAGTGCAAGAGAGACTACAATGTAGCTGGCCTATGGTTGGGTGGAGATTGGAAGCCCCTCCTTAAATTTCCAACCATCTTAAAACACTAAAATAAGTATAATGGTTTATGCATATTTGGATTATGAATTATGACAATGTTTTTTATGTTACTGACTGATGTATGGTCTTATATCATTCATGAAAGAATTCTTGAATTACTGTATATTCATGGCTGACCAACTATCTTATATATCTATGGTTATAATGAATTGCTTGAACTGTGTGATCAATGTTATTTCCATGAACTGCAAATCTTATATGTTATGATTGATTGTTTGAAGTTCACCCAAGGCTAAATAGGTATGTTATAAGTTTTTAGCTATATTAAATGTTGGAATTTAGTAATTGGCTACCATGCTCATGATTATAGGCTATCTTACAAGATGTGAGTTTATCTTATATGATGTGTGTTAAATGAATATATGGTTAGCATTCATGGTCAATTATTTGATGAATTATGTGACAATTATATGGGTTTGTGCACACTTATATATTGTTGTGACTAAGAACTATAAAAAAATTTGATATCCTAAGATCCACTTCTTAAAACATGGTATGTAGCTTTTTGAATGGTCACACAAACCTGTATGTATATATCCTTAAATAAGTTCACTAACCTGGAATAAACGATATAATGAGATTGTTTTGAGAAACTCATCTTGTACAATGTTGAATTTGGGTGAATGGGCCTTTGGACCCATGTCTTTCTCTCACTCTAGATCTGGTGTACTTCTAAGAACCTTCATGCAAGCCTTGGTAATTATTTTCAAGAAATTTGGAGTTTAGGAAAATTCCCCTTGCCTTAAGAAATCTTTGTTATTTCCCTTGTTTCCCTTCTCTTAAGAAATTTTGTAGATTTCTGGTGATTTTGGGCATCTAGTGGTGGCAAGGAGCATAGCCATTATGTGTAGGTAGAATCCCATCTGGGCTAGATCACTTTGTTAAAATTCAATCACATATCCTGATCCTTGATCTGAAGGTGGCAAAGGGGCACACATAAGGAGATCTTGGATATGCCATGAGCTAGACCTCATATACAATAGCATATCACATTCCAGAATTTGGGATCTAGGAGTGGAAAAAGGGTCTCACATAGGTGTAGGCTCGAATGGTTCTGAGGTTGGATCTCCCCTCATGCGAGGACTTGATCTAGGCATCCAAGATCTAGTGGTAGCGAAGGATGCACACCCTTGAGAAGCCCTGAATGAGGCACATCAGGATATATTACCTTTACATCAAACTTGGATCCATAGGTCTAGGAGTTTGGGGGTGGTAAGTGTGAAACCTATGTTTTGTCTTACTTTATATCGCCTTTTACTTGAAAATCCCTCATGCTTTTGTTTAGTTTGAATGGTTATTGTTGTGGTTTTGTGCGTTCTTGGAGACAATAAATATTATTTACTATCTGATATGATTCCCTTGTTTTAACAAGATTTAAACATTAAATGCATCATTAATAATAGTTTGTGTGTTTGAAGGTGTAAACCTAGTTGATTGCATTTTTACGCATATGACAATAGGCTTTGATCCTGCACTCACCTCCTCATCCTATGCATCATATTCCTGTACCAATTGGGATTCCTGCACCAGATTATTATAAGATAGCTCGGTTCCTGTACCACGCATCAAATTCTTGCAGTCGTGAGTATTCCTGCACTAGTTTATTATAAGACTCTTTGGTTCCTGCACCACGTATCAAGTTCCAGCACCAAAGTCAAAGAATGTGTAAACTACTTCAATTAGTCAAATTTGGAGGACATTACTTACCTAACAGTTTGAATATTAGTTCGAGGATATTTTAGGAAACAACTATTGCTCAACATCGCACTTAGTTTTCACCATGAGTCACAGATCGAGAAAACAGGATCCATTTACAAAAGCAATCCCTCATGTACCAGATTTAGCACCTCTATTCGACATTTAGGTGCACCAGAACTAGATCTGACTTTTATCCATGGAAAACTGTTACGATATTTAATTTATTCCTTCTATATTTGATTGTCTTGTTAATATCCCGATTTATAATGTAAATATCTATATAAACTGGAAGATGGCCTAGAGCCAGGGGGAGAGGAGACATTCCCAATGTAGTATTACGCGGGTATAGTCGACCTGTGGATCGCTCCCTTTGTTTGCTGGAGTCTGATATTTTCTTGTACCATGTAAAGACTGCACTTTCAAGATTAATTGAACTACTTCATGCCAGGTTATTTTCAATTTGGTTGAACATTTCATGTTTATAATTTTTGTGTGAACTAGATCGTTGACAGTGGGTGCGAGCTGACTCATTTGGCCGCTAGAATAGCTCGACACCACTTTGAATTATTCAGGATTAGGTTGGATTGCAATGTGATGAGTGAAGGGTGTTTAATTCGTCATGTATTGTGTGAGAATTGTAAGATTAGGTCGCAATATTTATTTTTGGATCGTCTCTTTCCTTCTTTCAAATTCAATGTCATTTTATTGGTTGCGCTTAATATGGTATTGGAAAATTGTTCTTTAAGTTGAAAAGATTTCTTTACAAGGAATCCTAGATCAGATTATGTGTCACCTTTGTCGATTTCATGCATATATGGGGTATGTCTCTCCTACTGTTTTGTATTCATGGTGTCATCTTATGCTTTGAGACTCTGCCTCTACAAGATTTTATTCCACAATTCCACTGTTTAAAAATGGCTTAGATCCAACATAATCTTGTGGATTTTTTCTCCAAAATACGAGATCAATTTCACCTTAATGATTTGAATGATTATGATTTAGAGTAGAGGTGTATGGATATGGAGAGATCGTAGCCTATTGATATTTTTCTTGCATCAATCGAATTTTAAATAACTTTGTTTATATCAGTAGTATATTCATAAGGAGAAAATACATATTTTTGTTATTAGCCATTTGAATTGTGATTCCTACATGTTGGAGAGTCTGCATTGATAAAGGTAAACTACATCATGTTTGAGATCGATAGTGTTTCTCCCACATTTTCGTTTCCATCAGACTTTTGGTCATTTTCCAAAGCAAGATTTAGTTTTGTTACATAGGGACAAAGAAGGCAAGAGAATTTATATTAGAGTGATTTATTTCATATATTTTTTTACACAGTAAATATATTTGGCAAGGTTGGATGATGCTTTCAGGTTTTAATTTCTCGAAGGATTTTTTTACATAGAGGTGAACTAGACATAATTAGTACAAATTAAAGTCTTGCTTTCCATAGAGAATGGTGTGAATTGATCTTGAATTTCTTTCAACATTTACAGTCTTCCTTTTTAATGTTGTTCAGGAATTGCTTGATTTCCAATTAAACAGTAATAAGGATTTACCTTCTGTCTGCCAATAATTAGGTATTACTTTTGAAATTTCTAATAGTACAAGTTTGTCTTTTATTTTCCAAATGTTAGATTGAGGTTTGTTTCCAACTGTCTAAATTGGTGTTTATGCTTTCTGAAGTTTCCTTTGAAGTGTAGGATTTAATTTAATTTGTTGAGATTGATGTGCAAGTTTAGAATTTGATTTGCAGGTTGTTGGGGGCTCTCTCTGGAATTTCCAGTGTTGTGCCTCGAAGTTCATGAACTCCCGAATTGGCAATTAAATGTTGGTCCATTAATATTCTCTATATTTCACCCAACATTTTGGCGTCATTTCTGGGGAGGCGCTTAGGGATTGACCTTGGTAACCTGCTATAATTTGGTTTTCTTTTCACCTAGCTTCTCTTGCAAGTTTATGTTCTTTGAATTTATTTATTTCATGCATATGTTTCTTATCTTTTTAAGGTTTTCATTTCTCGGGTGTTGTAAGAACAACCCCCCCCCCCCCCCCCA
>APFE030188078.1:0-11902 GCA_000404065.3 Pinus taeda | reverse complement strand
AGCCTAACCTAACCTAGCATACTCTAGCCTACTCTAGCCTATCCTACTCTAGCCTAGCCTACTCTATCATATCCTACTCTAGCCTAACCTACTCTAGCCTAGCCCACGCTATCCTAGCCTAACCTAGCCTACTCTAGCCTAGCCTAGCTAGCCTTTTCTATCGTACTCTAGCCTAGCCTAGCCTATTCTATCCTAGTCTAGCCTAGCTTAGTCTAGCCTATTCTAGCTTGCTCTACCGTAACTTAGCTTAGCCTACTCTACTCTACTCTACTCTACTCTACTTTAGCCTAGCCTACTTTAGCCTAGCCTACTATAGCTTAGCCAACTCTATCCTAGCCTAACCTACTCTAGCATAGCCTAGTTTATCCTAGCTTAGCCTATTCTAGCCTACTCTAGTTCAGCCTAGCCTAGCTTAGCTACTCTAACCTACTTTAGCCTACCCTATCATGCTTTATCCCTAACCTAGCCTAGCCTACTCTACCCTACTAAATTTATAAGAATTTATATTATACATATTGTAGTTGAAACAATTAATCAAACCTACATTCAAAATTAGTCTTAAAAAAATATATATTACAATTTTATTTTATAATATAGATTTAAATATAAAAACATTGTTAGTTAACTAAAAATTACTTTAATAAATTTTATATATTAGTAAAGCAAATTATAACCTATAAATTTTTATAAGTATTAATGAATAACTTCTTTAGAAGAGTTCAAAGCCCATTCAATATCTTTTTTATCAACCACATCGGTTTTCAGACAATACATTTGTTAAAGAACTTAGGCCATGGAAAATGGATTTGAGGTCTTAAGGTACGCTATCTATCTTTTTATAATCACACTGAGCTAACTTAGACTGAGAAGCTAATTTAATAAAATTAAAATACAGAAGAATTGAATTAGAGGGAAACTCCAACAAACTACACTAGGGGAGAAACGAAAGCTAAAACTACAATTATTTAAAATCGGTAGTGTTATTTTTTATTTTTGCAATACCACAACACTTTACATTTTTCTAAAAATTAGCGTTAATTTTAAGAGAAAATTAATTCAAAGTTTTTTTGATAAAACTATTTAAAATAAAACCACATGGTTACAAAAATTAGAAATTAGGATTCATTATAAGAAAAGAGTAACTCAAAAAAATTTGATAAAACTATTTAATATAAAACCACAAAATTTTAGAAATTAAAGCTAATTATAAAAAATGAACAACTCAAAATCTTTTTAATAAAACAATTTAATATAAAACCAAAATTAAGGTGGATTATAATAGAAGGGCTGCCGTGGAAAATAGATCTTGAGAGCAACCAAGGTCAAGCCAATTAATTTTTGTAACTCAGCCAAATTGCATCACTGACAAGTTTATCTAAATAAAACTAGGAATCCACACCAAACTGCATCACTAAGAATTTAATTTAAATAAAAATAAGAATTACACTGAAACTACACCACATTATAATACACTAGGGGAGAAACCAGCACATCCACAGGGAAACTACAATGATTTAATAAAAGCTAAAAACATCAGTTAAATGTTTTGGTCAACTCAAATTAATAGGAATTCAACTCTGATGGGAATGCTATAGTCCTTGCTATGCAGAATGCAGGGACTAATAAAGGTGCTATGTACAATTACAGTAAGGAACTAAAAAACTAAGCAAAAAATAGATGAATGAGATAATTTGAAGAGTAATTATTGAACAATAACTCATAAAATTAAAAATGGATGAATGAGATAATTTGAAGAGTAACTATTGAACAATAACTCATAAAATTGAAAATGGATGGATAAAATAATTTGAAGAATAATTATCTAACAATAACTCATAAAATTGAAAAAAAACGAATATGAAAAATAATTATTGATTAGATTGATAACCAATAGAAAATACTCATAAAATTGAAAGAAAATTAATACGAAAAGAAGCAAGAGGAAATATTGATTTTTGTCATTACAAGGCTGAAGAAAATAACATTGTCATTACAGGCTGAAGAAAATAACATAAAGAAAAAGACTAGGGTATGCTTTGAAGAAAATAACAAAAAGAAAAGACAGAGGTATGCTTTGAAAGAAGAGATTAGAGAAAATGTTTTTGTAATTGAATCCGTGTGAGTTATTGAGGAGGTACATGAAAGGAGAAGTAAATGGGAAATTCTGCAACTTTCCATACGTATATATAGCGTTTCATTCAACGAATATATTTCCCTTTCACTCAACGAATTTATTCCAACGGATATATAACGTTTACTTCAACCGATATATTGCCCCTTTCTTTAAAAAAGCCCGCATGCTTTGCTTTTCCTTTCTTTTAATTTCGATTCATGCTTTTTTGTTTTTAACTTTCTTTTAATCCCTGTGTTTTACCATGTCTCTATTAACCCTAGTTACCCTAGTTGACCGTTACTTTTTCAAATTTAGACAATAATTATAGGACTGGGTGGAATCCACTTATGAACAACACAGAAACCAAAATTTTGAAAGGTTAGAAGTGGAATTGTATTAGTGAAATATGAAGAGTGGTTTGATATTCAAATTAAAAATTAAATTAATTTAATTTGCATTTAAAATAATAATGATTAAGTTAATTTAATTTGTACTTAAAATAATGATAGAGGTAAAAAGATAAAAGTTAATGTTTGTCTAAAAATTAGAAAGATTTATTTATACTATATCTTATATTATATGTTATTTTAAATTTTTTTGGAGCATTATTGTTCTTCATAAATCTATAGATTTTTTTATTGGTAGTGTGAATATGCTTATCATACCACTAACTTAATTCCTAGTGTTTCTTTCGAGGTCTTTCTTTGATTTCATATTTTAGTTTGTAGTTTAGTGTGGCTTTCACTTTTAAAGGATGAGAGAATCATTTTTCTTTTTGGATGAGAATTTTAGAATTGTGAAATATGTAAATATAGATATATCTCACTAGTTGAAAGACCCTTCAAATGAAATTGCAAATGTCTATAGAAACAATCTTATTAGATTAGACTTCAATGACCTTAGCCTTCTTACATGGTTACATTTCTATTTTCTTGGGGCGGTGCATTGTCATGGTGATTAGGTTTGTGTACATTCAAGATTTTGATGGAAATCAAGCTTTTTCTCATTAGAGGAATCTTAGTAGTAACCATTAATACAAATTTTATGAAAAAATGTGTAGCTAGAATGTGCTTCTCATATTCTTTTGTGAGGTACACATTCTTCTTTGGAACATGACAATCATACTATAATTAAGAGGCTTACACTAAGAATGGATTTGTAAAACAAAATGGTAAGGTGCCAATTGTTCCATAAGAAGCAATAAGGAGGTTGCTTGTATGAGATGTTTCAAACGATTGTAAAGTAATTGTGCATTTTGATAAATTAGCTTACCAAACAATTTCTTGTGTCCCCTCTTTTTTGGCAACAACTTCTAGTTCCAACAATAAATGCTTTTCTTCTTTTTCAAGTAAAACCTTTTGGGAAACTCAAGGAGTGATTCTCCAAATTTGTGGATGACATCCTTAATAAAGCTATTGGTGCAACCTACCGTACCTAACCCATGTGGATTTGAACTAAACACGTGTTAGCACAAATCTTGCTAAATGCCCAATGAAATTGGTAACAACCAACTAAGCTAACCCCTTGGACTAGTTCCAACATGATGTCAGCCTAAGCTGCATATACCCTAATGATGAAGCCTAAGCCGCATATACCCACAATATGCAATAAAATTGCATGTCACATTAGGTGTGTCCCAAGAATTCCCAAAGATTCCTTACTTAGGAAAAATTCTCGTAGATCAAGTATTAAGGCTCCTTAAATAAACCTATGTGGAATCACTTCATTTGAATCTTCAAAGTCTAACCCTTTGGTCAACTCTAAGCGGAACTTTATATGACTCTTCATAACCTTTGGTTAACAGCCCGCACATATTAACCATAGCATGGTCTTTAGACTTTGGTTAACCTCGACTTAACCCAAAAAATATATATTCCACTTTATTTCTATTATAATTTGATATAATAGAAATTACACATAAGCCATGCTTAACCCTTACCTTTCTGCCATTCCACAACCTTGGCACATATATCGATGCTCAACCTTTCACTTCAAATTTGCACCATTGATTTCTTCCTTCAGATCAACAGCTATCATGAGATCTCCAACTTTAACCCATTCACCCTCCAGAACTCAAATAAGTTAAACTCTTTTGAATAACTCATCGGGTCTACCCGACATGTTAACTTATGTGCACATTCAAGTGTGATTATCATCTGATCAGTAAACCATTGAACGATAATGATTAGCGGAACCCAACGAGGTCTTAAGCCCATTGTATAAAACCTCATCATGTCTAGATTCCAAATTAACCAGCGCACACTTTCGGAAGCGATATGTACCCAATCAATCACCCAACAGACGATCTTGATGGTCGAAATTCAACAAGGGTTTAATCTTATTGCATAAAACTTTATCATGTATGATTTTGGACCATTGCTTACAACTTCAACGATGCATGAGAAACAACTTCTTGCTTACGAAAATCGCTCCGTCCTTTTGCTAACACATGACTTAATCTCCGCCGCTCAACTTCTGACTTTATTTGCACAATAAGATCTTATCCTTCTATCGTACAGAATCTCACCCGTTGATCTAACTGATCCAACGACTCGTGTGCACATTTATCTCATTTCTTCATGCATTTACTTTCTTTTGGTTCTCACTATGTAATGCTCATTTGACTTTCTGCCTGTGTATTTGCCTTCACCTTACGATCTTCACTTGTTCGGATCTCGATATCTACTCGTGCCTTTATGCTTCCTTCACCTTCATTGTAACATTAAAGGATTCCTCCAATGTTTTCTATGTGTAACCACGTAACACACTTCTTTGTTACTCCTCTACTTCTGCACACCTGCAACCTAGTTATGTAGAATTTCTCTAGTCACACACAAAGTCTAACTCAATTACACAGTACACATCATAGAAACTATGAATTGAGTTATCTGTATTAATAAACAAACATTTACACAGGAATTTCTTCCTTGGCCCAATTTTCAATATCAGTGGTCTTTCCTTTCCTGCCCATAGGCTTATAGTCAAACCTATCTAATCTCACTCTAACTAACTCTCTACCTATCTAACCCCTGACTATGCCTTTTAGGCTTACATTTACACAAAAGTTTTTGTTTAACCAATTCTGGTTCAGATCCTTAATCTGCTAAACTAAATCCTGAATATCCTCTAAATCCACTTTTAGCTTCAGTTATCCCTAAGAATCCTTTCTAGTTCTACGAATCATGACACCACTTTCTAGTCTAAGAGTTACAATTGATTTCCAACTCTCTCATCATCACTCATGTTCTCCTACATTCTAGAGCATTTAAAAATATCCTCACAACATCTAATTAATTCCTATTAAAACATTAATAATTATGTATATAGGAATCCATCTTCCTGGAAAACACAAGACCCCCTAAGTTAACTAGAATGTAATGAAACCGTTCAGTTGTATGCTCTTGCATCACTCCCAAGGTTAAAATAATCATGATCTCCTTATAATGTGCTTCCATATGTTGATAGAAAACCTCCATGGTCACAAACTTTAGTTTGTAACTGCCCAAATGCCTTGAACCTTTCCTGTTGTTGTATATCTATTATCTTCTGATTCATCTTCCTTTCTTCAATCAGTTTCAAATTTTGATTGATCACTCCTCTTGTTGTCATTTTCCTCATCCTAGATTGTTTCATCATAAATTTCCATAATTCTTCAATATCCATCTCCAGCACATCCTTGGGATAGTACATACTCTCCCACTGCATCTCACTACACATTGTCCATTCATATATAAACTGTTGATTATTTTCTTCAGCTTTTTCTACTTCAACTTTTGCTATCAATCTTGAGATTACTCCATATACTCTTGTAGATATTTCTTCCACCCAAACTTCCTGAATATCCTTAAAGATATCTCCCTTTGCAATATCTAATTCCTGCTCCTTATCTGCAAATTTACTTTCCAATGATTTAATGTGTTCGTTCCATGGGGTAAGTGCTATCATGGAATCTTCCTTTTCCTCCTTCATTTGATTTTCCTCCTATGCCAAATATTTTTTTGTCTTTGCAACAGCATCTTTATCACAACCTGAAATCATAAAACATTTGTTGAAATAAAAAACATAAGGCTTCTATGCCTTTTCTTCCTTTGGCAACATTTCAGCATGCTACTCTGATTTTTCTTATTTTATCAGCACATCAGTATGTTGACTCAACCTCTCTAAAGAGTCCTCCAAATAAGTCTCTCTTCCACACCATCTACTTCAATGATGTTTTTCTGCTCTTGTCCACTGTAGTGAACTTCTTCATTCTCATTCAGCTCTAATTTTACAACCTGAACACTTATTCTTTGGTTTTCTAGCCTTTTCTCCAAAAGACTTAACTCATGCCATAAATTTGCCAACTCACTTGGGATTTTTCCTAAAAGCTCTATACAATCCTCACTATCTTATTCTTTATCACAAGTATAATTTCTTGGTGACACTACTTCTTCATTCTCAATCAGAACAAAATTTTTATCCTCCATCTTTGTGATAGTTTTAGATGTGTGTCCATCACCCTTCCTTTGGCCATTTAAGAAAATCAATTTCTCTTTGTCCTTACCAATAACAAATTCCTTATCATAAGATATAATTGTCTTATCTCTACTGAAGATATTTCCTTCACTAAGCAAGGAATTTATGAACTCCTTTTGTTGTAATTACTCAACTTGATCTTCATTTGAAAGACAATCATCATCATACTTTGCTGGGCACTTTCACATCATCATGCTATAGATGCTATGATTGGTTCTGACACATACAATCAAACTTCCTCATATCCATAAGGATGGATGAGATATGGTCAGCCCTAAGGGGGCTAGTACCACATATTCTTATCCTCCCACATATATTTCTCAAGATACTTCACAAGGGGAAAAAGTACATCTTATGCATATACGCATCCATATCATCCTATGCCTAGGCCAATGTGTACTCAACCCACTTATCAGTTGTAACTGTAAACCCTTATTATATGTATGAAGGTGATAACAAGAAAACCCTCCAGAAAAACATTATAATCTTTGTCTCGTCACGCTGGTTTTTTACTATGTACCTCCGAAAATACTTTTTGTTTTTGAGGTCACTTCAATCTCAACAGCATTCTAATGTCAGTCCACTAGTCACCAGTCTCCCTTCGAAGACATTGTCCAAGGGTACCATGTCTCTAATGATGAAGATTTGGATAAATCTATATCGCCTACATCATCTGGTCCTTCATAGAGTCACACTATAGTCTTTCACTCCAATGATGACATTATGGAGTCTCTAACCATGCCAATTATCCATGGGATGATATGCATCATCGCTCATACTTCCTCCCACAAAAAAAAAAGTCTTATTGACTAATATGTTATGGAATTGAAAGACTTTATACATAGTTAAGTAGATTGGTCTAAAAACCCTTTATTTCAAACCCAAAAAATTGAACCACATCCACCTTATGTCCATTACATTGTTGCACAATGTTTGGGTGAGGTGGCATCCATTTTTTAGGGTTTTGAAGAATATATTCCCCCAAACCTTCATATTGCATATGGTTCTATGGTCTTTAGTACCACCATTATTCCCCATCTTGAAGAAATTTTAAAGTCCCATATCACTCCAAATCACCCTAGGAATGATCAAATTCATTCCTACATCTTACCTCTACAACTCAGTCCCTTTTGAAATCTTGTTTTGCTGAAAATTTCCTTTCATCCTAATATGCTAAAAGGTCACGATGTCCTTGTTTTGTAGATTTTGACATCTTCTACAAAAATATATACTCTATAAATTATTCCTAAGCTTCTACAAAAATATATACTCTATAAACTATTCCTAAGCATCTGATTCCAAATCCCCTATAGAAGGTATCACTATGTATGGCGGTATATTGATTCTATAGGCATCATCTCCCCCCATTTCTAGTATCTAAAAGGGACCATGTCGCAAAGCCTTGATTTTCTTACTACAACCTTGCAGCCTCTCCTTTTTCAACTATGACCATACTTTGTCTCCCACCTTGAACAACCTCTTCGTTATATGTCAATCATTCCTGACCTTGTATTTTTCCTATGACTTATGTAGTGTCTCCTATACCTATATATGGATCTTTTTTATATTTTCACCAAATTTTTCTATTGTTAAGGAATCCCCTATAAGATCATCCCTTTCTCCTCCTTGTTTCCTATATGTAATATCAAAAACTGAAGATGGAAAATATCCATAACAAGTTTCAAATGGGGACTTACCAATAAAAGTATGGACTAATCTTTTATAAGAGTATTGCATATATACCATATTTTTTTGCATAATTAATTTTATGCTTCTAATTATAACCCCTCAAAAGTTTCATCAAAGTCCTATTGAATAATTCTATCTTCCCATATGTCTATGTATGGAATGTTGTAAACCTATTAACTTTGTGTCCATCTTCTTCCACAATGTTGTGCAAAATGCACTAACAAATCTCGTGCCCATGTCTGAAATGATTCTACTTAGTATCCTAAATTTTACCCAAACCTATCCAAGCAACAAGTTCATTGTAGTCATGCCCCTTCCTATATGTTCATAAACCTCCTAAAACGTCCATGGAAATGATCTCCCAAGGATGAGAGCGTATAGGTAAGGGACAATGTATACCCTATTTCCTTTTATTAGGCTTGTTGATACAACACAAAATGCATCCTCTTATGAACCTAGCTACTTGTTCTTGCATCTTAGGCAAATACTCATACCTCTGCAAGTTGGTAATTTTCTTCCCTACAATAAATTTCCCTACAACCTTGAAGTTGTGAGCCCTTGTAATATTTTGCAATAACTCACCTTTAGGAACACATAAATTATCCAACCTGTAAAATAAACCATCTTGGATATGGTACTGAACTGTTTTGTCACTATCATAAACATAACTCTCACTCTACAATTACTAAAGCACCTCCTTTTAGTTCTCATCCTATGATTATGCATCTTTCTATGGATCATGGGTGAATAGCTCCATGTGCATCAAAGTTCCCAAATCTATAATCTTTGATGTGGGTGGCCCTCAAAGAATTTCATCCAACTTGTTTTCACCTCCTTATTATACATTATCACTAAATGAAACTTCTATAAAACCCCATCAACTTGTAATGTTTGGTTTTTTTTAGCTTACTATGGGCCTATAGATATTGTACTGTTTGGTGATCTATGTCCATTACTCTCTCCTTTCCCACCAGATAATGCTTTCACTTCTTCATAGATTGTACGAGGGCATAGAGATCCTTGTTGTAGGTAAGGTAGTTAAAAACCACCCAATGAAGCACTTCATAATGGTAGGATATAGGCCTTCCTTGCTTCATCAATATTGATCCCACATGATACCTACTCACATCTATCTCCACATCGAAGGGTTGTTGAAATTTTGGTAATTAGAGAATTGATGCTTGAGTAATCTTCTTATTTAACACCTCAAAGGCCCTCCTCTAACCATTTCCCCACTATAAAATCTTATTACTCATTGTTACGGCATGGAGTGATGTTGTTTCTTCTAAAAATGAGGCTATGAATTTCCTTAAAGATTGTGTTTCCCCAATGAAATACCTGACCTCAAAAACATTAGTATGCATCAAACACTTGATAATGGCCTCCATCTTGGTAAGATATATCATTATCTCTCCTCCACCTATCACATACCCTATATATAACAAATATTATTTTGCAAACACGTACTTCTTAAGATTTTCCATCAGCTAGTGCTTCTTTAATGTCACTAGCACCTACGTTAAACATGAGTTGTGCTCCATCTAGGTAGCATTATATACAAGTATATCATCCAAATATACAATATAAAATGAATCTATAAAATGGCACAATATATCATTCATCAACCTAATAAACATAATTGGTTCATTACATAGTTTAAATGACATGACTAATCACTAATACAAATCTTTCCTAGTTGAAAATGAGGTATCCAAGTATCTTGTTCGCTAACTCAAACCTAGTGATATCCAGACTTTAAGTCCATCTTGGTGAAGTATTTGGCTTGTTGCAACTAATATAGCAAATCATCTATCATAGAAAGGGCGTATCTATCCTCAAGCCTAATTTTTTTAATGCCTTGTAAGCAATACACATTTGTTAGGTCATGTCCTTCTTTGGAACAATGATGATCGATGACCTAGATAGTGATATATTTGGTCAAATGACACCTTGTTATAGTAGTTTTTGTAACTTATTCTTCATACCACTTGCTTCTATAATGGACTACCCATACAACCCATTATTTTTCAATGGGGAGTCTAGAAATAATTGGATCTTGTGCTCCACTCCCCTCTTGGAAACTAGCACTTTAGGCTCATGGAACACATCATTATATTCTTGTAGCAAATATTCTAGTTGTTGTTTATGTCTCTTACTAACTCTCTTACAAACTATTTCTTGGCTTCGTTGGCACTTACCGCCAAATTTTTGGACTTGTTCTTATGTGCATTAATGGAAATTTCTTTTCCATCCTTGATGTTGTGATGTTGGTTGTCCCTCCACATGAAAATTGCATGCCACATGTACATGTAGGGAATTCTAAATACTATTCCACATACATCAAGGGGAGCCACATATAGTTCTACTTCATCATAAAATGAGCACTGATACAAAATATATTTTTTCATTATTTAGTTACCTTTACTTATTCATCCTTATTCACCCATCCCAAGGATGATCAAAAAATTCCAAGCATTTTTTTTACCATCTCTACTACAATGATATTTTCCTATGATCCTAAGTTGAAAAAAGCATCAATATTTGTCTTTTTGACACATGTATCATTATATGGAAGAGTCTAGTGTTTTTTTTCTCTTCCTATTATTGAGTGCTACAAAAATTCACCTCCTTGTACACAAATGGACAAATGATCTTCTCATCCACCTCCAATTTTCTTTCAACCTAGTTGCTTGAATCAATGGTCATGAGGTTCTTCTTTTCATATTTTCTTTTGTTCTTCGGGTTAATATATAGATGAAACTTCCAACACTTCTCCTTTGTATGATTTTTAATGTTACAATGGCTACAGTGGTTGCTAGGATCTTTGCACTATTTTACCACCATTGTTGTCTTTTTATCTCCCCTCCTTTCCACTTCTTCCCCTCCTTAGAAGCATCCTACTGCTCCTTTTACTTTGACCCACTTGATTTCCCTTTCTCCTGGACTACGTTCTCCAAGTATTGTGCATGTACACAAGCCTCATCCACCAATCGCAACTTGAATAAAGTCACTTCCTTCCAAAAATGGTTTTGTAGATCCTCTAGATACTTGAGGAGCATGTCTTATTTCTTTTGGGAGATACACATCATTATGTTCATCATTCTTAATTAAATGGTTTGATCTTATATACTTTACCCCCCTTCCTCCAAAAGTAATGTCATTAGATCCACTAGTCCTCTACATACCTAACAAGGTAAAATTGTGAATTTATGAGGATTTTTAAATCGTGACACTTTTTCACTAGGGGTTCTCCCTCCAAACTCAAGGTCTCTATGTAGGTTTCCTACAAGGGAATAAACTTCTAACTCCCACCAAGAAAATGAATTTTATATTATTCCTCTATATGATGAACATAAAATAAAACTAATTGTTATAACCAATTATTTATCTTTATAGTTTCAATCTCACCTTGATATGGCCGTTACACAATAATTTGTCACCGTCCCTATGACCCCTCTCCCGCATCTTGGAGGACTCATTCCGGGACCTGTGAGAAGTGACATGACCTGCAAACACTTGCATTACATTCCCCTGAGCATGAACTTCATTTTCCCTGAAGGCATATCCTGCTAAAAACCCATAAAA
>APFE030188059.1:20852-38240 GCA_000404065.3 Pinus taeda | reverse complement strand
TAATGAATATGAAGTCTTTTTATGTGCGTTGCTGAAATTATGTCTTCCGAAAATAGTTTCTCGGCGTCAAAACAGAGTGTTGCTGAAACTTTGGGTTTAGCAAATAATGCGTTGCTGAAACTCCGTTGATGAAACTGCGTTGCTGAAACACTACATTCAGCGAATGATTTTTAATTTCCTGTGTTAAAAACAAAGCATTTTTTTTGTTTGTCTGTTATGGAATTATCAGAAATTCCCAACGCACTGAATGTTTCTCTCTACATCTGTTTGCAGGTCTTCTGTATCATCAACTTTCCCCTTTTCTCTGGATCGTTGGAGGCTTTCAAATCCACTTATTAGTTTTGTATGGATGATCATCTTTCACCTCTTTAATTTTTATCTGGAAGAGTCTCATAACTATGTTAATGAATCATCGTAGGGCTTTCTAAGCAATGAAGTTCCATGTTTATTTGTTACATCTAAGATTGAAGTTTAACTGATTAACATGCTCTGTTTTTAGTCGAAACACTGATACGAGTTTTCTGTTTGTAATCACTTTCTTTACTATAAATGGAAAGAGTTTTTTGTAATTGGAAAAAAATGTCCGTAAGAAAATATCTTTCTATTTTTGTCCCTTTTAAGCCTCGCCAATAAATAGTTTGGAAAATAGTTACCAAATGGAGCTGCATCATGTCAATTAGTTTGTAAATTTGGTTCACTTAGTTACCTAGTCGGTGTGATTTAGTTCATTGTTGTTGAAATTAAGAAGTTTGAATTGTATCTAGTTTGATTCGCTACCATTGAATTTTGAAACCTTGAATTTGACGTGTGAAATTTTTAATGTTGTAGGTTCCACTACGGCCTTAACAATATATTGTGGGTTGTGCATATAAAATATCTTGGACTTAACAATCTATTGTGGGTTGTGCATATAAAATATCTTGGAGATAAACGTGGAATTTTAGCGTTTTCCTCCTCATGTGCTGCCACTTTTAAGATTAATACTCAAGAATGCAGCCCAACGATCCCAGGGCAATTTTTTAAAAGTCAATGTTAATGTTCTACTGTCATGGGTGATGGGTTTTCTCTGAAACTTTTTCATTATTTCATTTTATACCAGTGAAGTGTAATTTATAAAAGTTATATAATATTAAATATTATCTTTAGTTTTATGGCAAAATATTTTTAGGATTTTTTTTTCGCGATAATTTTCATTAAACTGAAAAAGACCACATATGTCATAAAAATCTAATAACTAAACAGATTAGGCTAAACAAAAAGCCTAATCATGTATCTATCCATGCCAACGCAAAAAAAATATAATATGCATCGACTTATTAACGAGATATTAAGTCAGAATAGCATGTATCCGCCCATAAAAACACAAAAAAAAAACATAATGTGTCAACTCTTTAACCAGATATAGGTCACAATGAGGAACCCATCCTCCTCCATCCAATTCCAAAACAACTTGCATATTACCCAAGAGGTCTATACATGGTACCAAAGAAAAGAAAAATAATAGAGTTTGTTACTCCTCTAGCAATTTTGATAATGAAAATAACCAGGTCTTACTTGAAGTTCTTGTTTGAAGAGAGTATCTCCAATATATCAGAAAAAAATAGACCCCAAAGACTTTTTCAAATGAACAATACGTAACTACTAGTTACAAATTAAGGACAGAAATGGTTGTCTTGTCATTTACCTAGTGGATAATGACCTTGGCATCTCCAAAAAAGTATGAGACTTAGCCAAAACATATTTTTAAATTTAACCAAAACATACTTTTAAATTTTATATTTATTAGAACTTTTCTATATGTTGTTAAATTAATTTTAATTTATTTAAAATATATTTTTCAATTTTGTGGTTATTTTTAGTTAATTTATTTATTATTTTATTATTTGTAATTTGTAATATTAATTTATGAATATAAGATTTAATTTGACTTAAATTATTTTGCTTTTAACTTTGAAAAATAAATCTTAAATTTAAATCAAATATATTCTAAATATCTTTCACTTCTTATTCCACCCTATATATTTTGATATTTTAAATATTTTCGCCGTAGTCACTCGACATCAATCCTAGCACAGTATATCACAGGATTAACCATAAATCAATTAAATATTGTTCTTTTTAGTTAAATTAACATTTGAAAAATACAACATTACAAGTTTAAAGATGTTAAATAATAATTTTATTAAAGATATTTTATACTTTAATATCTCTTTTGGTTTTTTGTAATTTTTGATCACTATGATGGAGAATGTCATTAAAATAAAAAAGGACCTTTGGTACTTTAAATTTTTTAAAGATATTAGTTAGAATTTATTAAAAGTTTATTTTTATGTTAAAAAACATTAAGAGAAGTTTTACAAGATTATTAGAATTTTATTAACTAAAAAATAAAAATGGTTAATATTATTAAAATGTCAAAAAAATTAGTAATGTGACAAATATTTTGAATTGTTGAACTGAGGCTTCTGTGATTCATATCAAGCTGTGATCCATATCAGGTTTATGAGAAAAGTTTTTCCACCTAAATTACATGATAGAACATTTGTCGATGCATTTTGAACCAACCAATGTGGCTCATCCCGAGGGCAAGTTGAAGAACCAGATCATGGCTGCATATTAGATAGGGTTACCAAATAATCAAACAGCTAGGTTTGACTAAAAAACCACTATATTGAAAAAGATGGCTATATTAGGTCAGACTAGATAAACTGCTAAGATTGACCAAGAATGACTAGATATGACTAATCAATTTTAATTATATAATATCATAATGCCAAAATATTATTTTAATATTTATCATATGTTATTTATGTGAAAAGTTAACATTGTTTAAGTTAATATTTATATTTAAAATGGCTAGAAATAATATATTAAAAATTACTAGACAATATTAATTTGGAATTTTAATAATAACTATAATTAATATTAAATTATTATTATAATATGGTTATTAGCATTCATTCCTTATTAAGGATTCAAATTAATTCTTCTAGTTATATCGTTATGTTATATATACTAGATCCCTTCAGACTTATTCATGAAAAGGGGATATTAATATTTAACATATATAAAATAATGCTTAAATTTATTTATTCATGTAATATACATTTATAGCTAGGATAATATTAATAGCTCTATGGACTAAAATAATTTTAATTATCATAATATTATGTATACCGGATCCCTTTAGATTTGTCATGAAAAGGGAATATCTATACTGATATCCAATCTATATTAAAAGTAGTATTCGATATGATAAAGGAGTTATTCTTACTATCAAATGTTAGGATATCAATATATAGTAATATAATGGGAACCAATATTACTATTAGTTGGGACATTAGTACTTGTAAGGATTTATCGAATTGTTGTAATAGTTTTCAATTAAGGTAAGGGTAAAAAATTATTATAAATTTATTAGCAAAGTCGTGTATTTAGAACATAAATATGCTCTTTAAATATCTTATACTATGTAATCTAACTCTTTAGGAAAGGAAAGAAAAGGATTATAAGAAATCAAGGAAGACCTCCTACAAAGGATCCAAGAATTATGGCTAAAGAAAGAAGGTTAAAGGATATCAAGGGGAAAAACTCTAGAAAAAGCTATAAAAGGAGAGAGGGGAGGAAGGGGAGGAAACGACTATGAGGCGAGGGTCGGGACCATTTTCAGTTTTGAGGGCGAGTTCTTTGAGCAAATCTGTGGTGTTGCCATGGGCTCACCCCTTTCCCCGGTCATTGCTAATCTTTTTATGGAAGATTTTGAATCCAAGGCTTTGTCCTCGGCCTGCCTCCTACCTAAACTTTGGAAAAGATTTGTGGATGACACTAATATCATCTGGTCACATGGACAAGAGGAGTTGGATCTCTTCTTCCATCATCTCAATAGTCAATCCGCAACCATTAAGTTCACCATGGAACAGGAAGTTGATGGTTGCTTCCCTTTCCTTGATATTCTTATTTCTAAGAATATTGACAATTCCGTCTCCCACCAAGTGTTTCGGAAGAAAGCACATATGGAGCAATATCTTCATGATAGTTCCCATCATTTCCCGGCTCAAAAGTTGGGCGTTCTCAACACTCTCGCTAGTCATGCCCTAAGGATATCTGATGAAAAAAGCTTCGAGAAAGAGAAAAGCCACCTCCTTAACGTCTTTTTTGAGAACGGTTATAGCATATACCTGGGTTAGAAGGCTTTTCTCAAAGCTTCCAAAAATTTGGTAGTTAAAAAAGAACCTAAAGGTCGAGTCCTAGGGGTCCATCTACCCTTTGTTCAAGGGACCACTGATAAGATTGCGAATATTCTTAGGAAGCATAATGTTCCCTCGACCTTTAGATGCCTTAACACTATTTGTAAATCCCTCCGATCAGTAAAGAATCCTATTGACCCTAAGGACATGAAGAGGGTCTATATTATTCCTTATTCCTGTGGGACCCCCTATATTGGTGAGACTAGACACTCCATTAATTAAATAATTAGTGAGCATGCAGCTCATCTTAAACACAAGAGAACCAAGTCTTCCGCCCTAGCAGAACATGCGGAGAAGACCAAACATCATGTCTGTATTGAGCAGGCCAATGTTATTTCTAGAGTTTCGCAGTTCCATCATTGAAAATTTAGGGAAGCCATTGAGATTGAAAAGAGACCAAGCAATCTCAATAGAGAGGACAGTTGGAAGATCAGTAGTTGCTGGGTCTTGGCCCTCGCCTCATAGTTGTTTCCTCCCCTTCCTCCCCTCCCTCTTCTTATAGCTTTTTCTAGAGTTTTTCCTCTTGATATCCTTTAACCTTCTTTCTTTAGCCATAATTCTTGGATCCTTTTTAGGAGATCTTCCTTGATTTCTTATAATCCTTTTCTTTCCTTTCCTAAAGAGTTAGATTATATAGTATAAGATATTTAAAGAGCATATTTATGTTCTAAATACACGACTTTGCTAATAAATTTATATTAATTTGTTACCCTTAACTTAATTAAAAAATATTACAACAATTCAATAAATCCTTGCAAGTACTAATGTCTTGAGTAATAGTAATACTGGTTCCCATTAGATTATTATATATTGATATCCTAACATTTGATACTAAGAATAATTCCTTTATCATATCGAATAGTACTTTTAATATAGGTTGGATATCAATATAGATATTCCCTTTTCATGACAAATCTGAAGGGATCCAATATACGTAATACTACGATAATTAAAATTATTTTAGTCCTTACATTTAATAATATTATCCATGGATCTATTAAATTTATATTAATGAATATGATTTTATATTTTTATATATTGTTAAATTTAATCTTTCCCCTTCATGATGATCTGAAGGGATCTGTAATTAACTATACTATATTAGTGATTTAATAAATAAATTATTATAGTTATTATTAAGTACTAATTATTTTTCTTGTAATTTTAATATATTATTGGAAATAGTAATTTTATATAATATTAACTTAAACATTTTTGACTTTTCACTTAAATAACATATGATAAATATTAAAATAATATTTTAGCATTATGATATTATATAATTAAAATTGATTAGTCCTATCTAGCCATTTTTGGTCAATATTAGTAGTTCATCTAGTCTGACCTAATATAGCCGTCTTTTTTCAATATAGCTATTTTTAGTCAAACTTAGCCATTGGATGATCTATTAACCCTATTTAATATGCAGCCATGATGAGTAATGTTCTATCATGTGATTGACGTTTAAGAACTTTTCTCATAAATATTTTGAATCCAAATAGAATTTGAATATATGATAGACAATTTAAAAGAATGTGCTTTTCATCTTCAAATTTCTTATTACAAATTCTTTTATCTTAAAAGATTTTGGGATGAATCAATGCCAAATTTCTGTAGTTAGATTTTCTCCTTGTAATATATCAATTGTTTTTTGGCTCTCTTTATTACACTACAAATTTTCTTTTAACTTTCAAATAATAATATTTTTAACCTTATCTTTAATTTTCAAAATAATTTCTAATTTAGTGAAAAATAAATATCCTTATAATATCCCACTTAAATTCAAAATAAGTTTAAAAAAATTAATATTTTTCATTTTATTTAACATCTCATCATCTATGATAAAACTAATAATAAATAATCATTAAAAAATATATTTCTATTCAATTTAATGCTTCGTTTATACTTGTATATTTTTTTTTATACTTTGTACCTATTTTATCTTAAAGGAAAAAATATTTCTGTTGCAGTATGGTTTTCAGACGTATATCATAATAATGTCACCTGTGAGCTAATCCATCGATTCATGCACATGTAAAAATTGAGCATTTTATTAATTTCTCGAATGAAGTCAGAGTTACCTAATGTCCAGTTAATGCTCTTGTTAGCTCTGTGTTACGAATTTTTTATTTATCTATCACTGCCCGTGCATGTTAAAGAGCTAATAAAAACACATGTAACCGGGCATTTAATGCCCTATAGTATGCTCTTTAGCTCACCCTAGTGGAATGAAATGAATGAGTGAGTCAATCAAACAAAGTATTGATGTTTATTGTATGGCCCCAACTTGCGTTAGGTGCAAGATGTTGGATATAATTAAAAATAACTGTAGTGTAATAAGATTTTTCATTTTTAAAACAGTGAAACATATAGATAATGGAGAGGAATAGGGATTAAAATTGATAATCACATATTAATAAACCTGACGCTGTTGTTTAGGGCAACCTTAGTTTCCTATGCAAACCACATGCATGTTCTGACATAAAAATATTTATATCTATATTCTAGTGTAGTTTCCTGTAAAGTTGTCACCACATACAGAGTTAATAAATTGGTAAAATTAATTATTCCTATTTTGGTTTTAAAATGGAAGTACTCGCTTAAAAAGTCTGCAACCTCTAATCGGGATGGTTAATATTTAACACAAATCCGGCTATCAAAATTAGGCACATCAAAATCTAAGAGGCTTCCATTTTTTCTATAAAAATAGGGGATTGGTGTTGAAGTGGAATGAAGGAGTGGAAGAGTCTCCTTTATATTCCAGCGTTTCAACACAGAACTGATATTGAAATAAGGTCTGGACAGTCCGGACTGAATAATGCATTATGCGACACTGAAGCCAACAGGATTATTTAAAAGCCTTTCCCACGAATTTGGTGACACAAAAGGTTGGAAGTTTCATTTTTTTTTTTATTATTTTTCAAAGATTCTGCGAAATTTTTTTTAGAGATTCTTATGCCACGCAGATTAAAAGCAGCTTTCGTAATTTGTTCCTTGTGCAGAGCTGAGCGCTGCATGTGCAATGGACAAGGACAGTGATGTCATTGTAGCAGGGCATCATGACGTCATCTGGGCTTCCAGTTGGGAGTGCCGTATGATTCGGACCGAGCTTTATTAATGGCGCGGGGTTTTGTTTATCGGGAGTAAATCTTTTAATAAATGGCTTTTCTGGTGAATTATAAATTTGTTGAGCTCTATCTTGAAAGTTTGTTTTCTTGGAGTTCCAAATTTTGTTGGCTTGATATTGAAATATGTTTATGGTGAAATGATATTTTTCAAATTTTGTTCAATTCGATAGAAAGACGATTTTATGTATGACCACCCAGAAGTAGAAAATGAACACATGTGAATGCATCATGTAGACCATTTGCTACTAAGTGGCTATTTACGGTGGAGCAGCAGAGAGACCATTGCTTCAAACATACAACTCCCTGCTGCTTTCCTCTTTGTATGCTTTTCAGCCCATATATTCACTGGCCGGTCTACTCATTCAGACCTGCTTTGGATATATATATGATTGGGAGAGAGAATGGACTATATATTTGTGCATGGATTAAGCTGTCTGTTTTCATAAGATTGAATTGGGTATATATTGCAGGCGGTCGGCAATGACAGTTGCGATATGGTTTTAAGATTGGGCAGATGCTACGATCCCGTAAAGGACGAGAGCTCCAGTAATTCAAAGGAGCGGGACTCTGCCTCGACAGCGGTCTGCAGAAAGAAGGCGATGGGGGGTGATTGGACGAGAACAGACAACGAGAAGGCCAGGAGTGTGATCGAGGACGACTCGAACTCGTTACCTGCGCCTGCTGGCAACTACGTCTGCTCTAATCCTTCTTTCTTTGCGGGTCAGACAGGACTGGCGAAAATGGAGAGCGGAATCATGAGCGCTGTCTCGTCCGAGAACACCATGGTGCCTAAACAAGTTTATTTTTCATTAAAACTCTTCCTCTTCCAATATTCAAGCAATTATACTCTTCAAACTCTTATCTTCCAATTATTAATCTATGCGCACCGCTCTCGTATCTATAACGAGACTGAGTATCTATAATGAATCCATGGATGACAAACCAAGATACATTTTAAATTATAAAGTTAACTACTTTTTGTCGTGTTAGTGTCAGTGTTATACAAACAATTTTATTTCTTCTCCCAACCTTTTAGCTGTCAATAATAGAAGCTTCACAACAATTAATTAAAAAACTGTTGTACTTTAATATTCCAATTTGGCCACATGTGTTATAGACGGAACATGGTATTCCGCCGTGGTTTTGTCTATATCAATCTTCATAATGTTGGTTGTAAAAATCTCAGTGTCTAATGTGGATAAAATTTATGATATTATATATTGATTTTAATGGATATGCTATTAAACAATAATATTATTATATTTTATAGTTATTTAAATATAAAATAAATAAAATAAATATTTTTAAAATTTAATAATAAAATAAAAAATATTTTTATTAAATGTGTATATTGGGATGATGAATGGGTAAGTTTGAGAGTTGTTGTGGGAAGTGATTATGATTTAAGTATAAAATATTTTGATTATTTTTTATAATTTAATGTATATTAATTAATTGTGTCTATAAGTATATTTTAAGGCTTTAATAGTGATGATTGATGTGGTGAAATGTCTGTACTTAATTTTGAGGTTGAAAATATATTCATTTTTTAAAATTAAAAATAAATATTTTCTTAAATCGAATATAGAGTGAACTATAAATAAAAAATAATAATGAATATGTGTTTTGTTCATTTTGATTATCTCACTGTGTTAGTTTTGTTTGTTGATTTTATAGCATAATTAAAGGAGATGTAAAATCTTTCACTTTTTACTTCTAAATATAAGTTAAATATTGATATGCCCAATTGTAATTATAAATAAATATGTGGGATATGCATTGAAATAATATAATTTTATAACATATTTAGAGAATAAAAGTAATTAAAAATTAATAATAAAATTTACATTTTCTTTTTTGAGTGTTAAAATGTATAATTTTTAAAATATTTGAATACAAAATTTAAATAAATTTAGTTTAAAAATATCGAATACAAAATTTAAATAAATTTTTGAATATAAGGCGAATATAATTTATTTTAATATCAATTTTGTATTTATATAGAGCGAGAAAAAGTGTGTGAACCCCAAGGGTTAGCTCAATTGGTGAAGTCCGACCGTACTTTCTTTATGCTTCCATACTTATACATCTTACTTCAACATAGAAAGTGTTCAACACAATTTTTTAATTTATTTTGATTTTTTTTTATCTGGGTCTACTCATAAGTTGAAAAATGTCAAGAGTTTAAAAGATGAAGGGTATTTCAAGGAACACCCATTACTCGGGCTTCAGATATCTCACATATTCTTTTTTTCAATAATATTCTCATCTTTTGTAATGTGAGTCTAAGTGAGGTGAACATGCTAACAGAGACCCTTTCTCTTTACAGGAAAGCCATGAGTATGGCCATAAGCAACATAAAATCCACTATATCCTTTCTCAATCTAGATGAAGGGGAGATCTATCATATAACATAACTCCTCCCATACGAATCTATGAAAATGGATGAGGGCTAGAAGTACTTGGGGTTTCACCTCAAAGCAAACTGCTATAGTAAAGAGGAGTAGCACCAGCTCATTTCCAAGGTGGAGAAAATAAAGAAAAGTTCATGCTTCAGGTGACTATCAAGGGTGTGGAAATCAATTTTAATAAAATATGAATTAGAATCCATTCTTATGTATTGTATGTCTCTTGCAGGATCCCTAAATGTATCTTGGAAAAATAAGAAGAATATGCTCAAATTTCCTTTGGGTTGGGATGCAAGAGAATAGGGTGTTCCCTTGGTTAAGTGTGTAAAATAGCAATGCCAAATCTCTTAGTTGGTTGGGGCTTCAAGAATATTTTCTCATTCTAAAAACATTGGCAGCTAAGGGCAAATGGAGACTACTCTCTTTGCAAAGCCTATGGACATTGATTGTCACTCAAAAATACACCGCTCCAAGTTCATTGTCATATTGGATAAGAGGCACAAACAAACTTAGGGACAACATTTAATTGATTTGGAGGGTTGTCCTAAACTCTTTTGATCTCATTGGCGATGGGCTGGAATGGAGGGTAGGAAGAGGTGACAAAGTGATATTTGGCCTCGATCCATGACCTGGTAGTGAATAAGGGAATTTACTACCCTACCCACTTATAAAACACATGGGAAATAGAGGATTATCTAAGCTCACTCACATTATTTTCCTTGCATAATCTTTGATTTGGAGGCAAGGATGGCTCTCTTCTAAAGAGTTGTGATTAGAAGAGGAGTACAAATAAGTTTGGTGTGGAAACCTGAATGCTTTGTTTGATGGCCATATAAGGCTAAAAAAAAGAGAAGATGAACTAATTTGGATTATTTCCCCTACAGAGATTTGTACCCCCAAGCTTGGATGTATCTCTCTAATGGTTATCAAAGCTCTAACGGTTTTGAAATGGTGGTGGAAATCGATTTGTAAATCTAAGTGTCATGAAAAATCAAAACTTCTCATGTGGTGTCTAATGGAGAAGAATGTTCACACTTGGAATATTTGCAAGGAAGATTGATGATTGGATCGAGATGGTGCTCAAGCAAGAACAATGATGAAACAACAATGCACGTTTTCATGATGTGCCCATTCTATCAGCATGTATTGAAAGTATGCAAAAATGCCTTGGATCACACAGGTTCTTGGGAAGGGGTGGACTTGGAAGGGACCTGGCAGGCATACAAATACGAGTTGTCTTGCTTACAAATTTCTCCCCTTGATCATATGTTAGAGGGTGTGGTTGGCTAGTAACAAAGCCATTTTTGAAGAAAAACATTTATTTCATGAGCACATAGCCACTAAAGTTCTGGCTATTTTAGGCCATTTCCCATAGGAAAATGGAATCCCCCCCCAAGAGTGGTTATTGCAGAAATTATTGATTGATCCAGGTCATGGTCCTATTTTGATGGAACCTTAAGTAACTCAAGGCAGAAGAGTGGAGGATGATTGGTCCTCTTTCTGTCAAAAGCACATTCCTTTTAGGTAAAATTGGGTCTTTGCCTTGGGACTAATAACCAGTTTGAACTCTTGGCATGCAAAAACGTGTTGCTACTAACTTTAGAAAAGGGATGCACTCAGATTCATGTTTATGGGGAATCAATGCTTGTAATAAACCGGCTCAATAAAACACAAGTCTACAAACCATCTTTCTCATGCCTATCATGGAGGAAACCATGTTGCTCATTAACTCTTTTAATTGTTTCACTTGTTCTTATATTTCATGGAACCTCTTAGATATCACGTGCGTTCATGACATACTAAACATTACGCATAATTTGTCTACATATTTAAAAATACCTCTAAAAGTAGCATTATTTAACCCCCTACCAATACGAACCAAATATACCTTCCCAATTTAAAAAAGCCCCTACTTTCACTAGATATTGTAGGTATCCATCTTTTCATTAACATTTTTTACACCCCTTTATATTTTTTCATTAATGTTGAGCTCCATTTTTTATACCTTCCAATATAAAAACCCTTTAACCCCTAATATATACTCAATATATTATGTCATATTTTCCTCAATATATATCCCCCAATATGAGCCTACGTGGTATGGTATTTCTCCCCCACTAAAGCCCTCATGTCATATTTATAAAAAGTGCAATATAATTGCAAACTTCCTCTAAAAAGAAGGACTGAATATGGATCAAGGACTGTGTGAGATAATGGAGCAGCGAGATGCATAGGCTTATGAGTTCTTTCACAGGACTTAAAGGTATAGCCTATTTGAGATAGAAAGAGCATACAATTTCCAAGATCCAAATTATAAGGTCTTTTCTATTTTTTTCTAGCTAAACAGACTAGTTTTTTCCTTGTAGGGTGGATCCTACTTTTATTCTCCACCTCCATTGTAATTAATAGAACTTATTCTTGGTTAATTTTTCTATTCATATAGATGGATATATAACTAACATAGTTGTCTTATGATCTCATACAATGGTTTTTCACAAAACGAATACACGTAGGGTGTGTATGTACATAATGTAATTTTCTATCATTTCTCAAATTAATGAAAATACAATATTTTTCATTTCGAAAAATAATTTGCTTTGTATTTCTAACTAGAGGAAATTTTTTATTTCACAGGAGCATGAACTTTCCATAATTTCTCCCAACACCAGTTGTGATCACATGAAAAGTTGACTTCACACCAAAACCTATAACCCAACTTAGTGGTAGAAACTCCCATAGAAGAGTTGTGGGATCAATTTAGAACATCTACAACATTCTGATCTCATCAAATAGGAAAGTAAATTATAAAAATATAATTTCCATTATATTTCAAACTTTCCTTGAAGACACATTTATTCCCCTAAGATCCAACAATTTATGCGAAGACCTTTATGATCAGGGGAGTGAATATCCTGAAGGGTGAAATTCCCAAATTCATGCAATAAATTAAGAAGGACTTATGATAGTCATAAAATTTTCTCCATCCTCTATCCAAGGATATTCACTAATCCTCATGTGTTTTTCATTTCCAATCCTCCAGGTTGTTCATTTTCCAATCAAATGGAAGGAATGCACCAAACTCTTCCAAACAATCGAGCCCTTATAGGAAAATTTCCTTGGATCTCTAAACCATTATGCATTAGATAAACCCCTCATATATTTAGAGAAAATTACTCTGTCCCACAAAGAGCTGATTAATGTTAGTCTCCAATGGTTTTTTGTTGGCATGGATTTACTGGAGATATGAATGTTTCTAAAACCCTAGTCTCCCATAATCCTACATTGTGCTATGGAATTCCATTTTGTAAGAGGGATCCTTCAAAATTCATGTTTGTAGACCATAAAAATAGGAAACATAACTTTATGATTTTTGGTAATATGCCCTTTATAACCTTAGCAATTAATTTCTAGCACATCATTATGCTTTCTATGATATGTTTTATGAGGACCAACCTACACTCCATGGAGATCCATCTGTATTCCAAGAAATTAATTCTCCGTTCTATCTTCTTTAAAAGCCACATCTAGTCCTCTAAGAAATAACAATTAGCCTTTATATGAAATCCCATATATTTTATCCCTTCTTCTATTCTTCACCTCAAAATTTTAAAACAGTATTCTAGACCTGTTTGAAGGTCCTCGACTAAAAAATGGAAAGGAATGCTCAACTTGGTAGCTTTTTTATCTCCATCCACATGACCATGCAATATGAGGCCAAAATATTTTTGGTTGAAATGCATTCTTGATGAGAACCTCCACCAAAGAGGAGCACATTGTCCATAACAAGAAGATGAGTTATATATTTAAAACCAAACACCTTACCCTATTTTGTTTCTCCTTTTGGTTTAGCATTATCCATCATTTTGATAATACCTTCGACAATTGGTAGAAAATAAAAGGAGACAGAGGGACACTTGCCTTAGTCCTCTAAATAAACAAAAGAAAGGAGGATGACCATTGATCAAAATTGACAAAGAGGATATTGAAATATAATTCATAACCCAATTTACCATATGTGGACACATTCCTATTTGTATGAGAGCCAATCAAGTAAAATCCCATTTAAACTTGTCATATGCCTTTGAGAGATCTACCTTGATGATGAAAAATGAATAATTTCAAGTCTTGATATAGTGCATTGCCTCTTGGGCTAAGGAGAAAGTGTGATGCATTTGACAACGAAACATAATCCAAACTTCTATTGTAAAATGTGCTCATTAAACATGGGATTAAGGAATTTTTCAAAGATATTAGTGATGATATTTTAAATTACATTACAACATGAGATGGGCTGGAAATTTTAAAAATTCAATAGGTTCTAATTCTTATTAGAAATTATTTCAATGTGGAATCCTCAAAATGGGAAGAGAAGTGAACCCATGTCAAGGAAATCAATATATTGATAATCTTCTTCAGTTAGCCATATTGCAATGAATTTGAAGGGAGAAGGGGGTTAGTCATATTAGAAATAATTTGAAGGGAGAAGTAGGCTTAGTCTTCAAAGATTTTTGTTTTAGATATATGGGTAGATGATGATCCAAAGTTCCACCCACCTCCACCTAATATCTTACATTCTATAATTTACCTATTAATCTTTCAAAAATCAAAAAGAAATCTAAATGCTTGGTTATGCCATCTTAACCTTTTTAGCCATGCCACATGGTGGGAGACAACTTTGCAAGGCCAACGTCAACTAGATGAACCAATTCAAATCAATGGCTAAAGTAATATTCCAAAGAGTCACAGTGAGGGTGGTTTCCCCACACTTATCGAAGACAGAGGGTTAGATTGAGATCACCACCTAACACTATGATTGGAGAAAAAAGGAAACAAGACAGCATAATGGTTTTTGAACCTAATATGACCTATATATCTTTATGAAATGAATGGAAATATCAATATGTTTTACTTCTAAATCCACCAAGATTTCCAACTAGAGAAGAAATGTTGTAGAATGTGAAAAGTATAAATTCCATGCCACCATTAGGCCTCCTGACATCCCATATCTAAAGCCATGTACCCCCAACCTTTTAGCTAGGAGACAAGACAAGCCCATCATGTTACACCAAAGCACATAGTTTCCGATAGGAATATCAAATTTGGAGATTTGGATAGTACCAACCTTTTTAGGAATAGTATTTGTTAACTACTTCCTATCTCCATAATATTAAAATATAGGAACTTCACGGGGAGCCTTGAGCATGAGATTTTCCTACTTTAAGGGCCTAAGAAATAGTGACTTGTTTGCTCCTCCTCACTTATCTCTCTGCATTTAACTTGGCTAAGGTTAGATGAAATTTCTGGCCCACCTATGTGGCTATAGACTTGGTGAGAGCCAAACCAAATTCTAGTACCCCTTCCTCTAATAATTTTAGGATTGATAAACAAAGGTAGTCTAAGTTGAAATAACTAAGATTGCTTTACGTAGAATGTGACTTGGGGGGATAGTCAATGTTAACACTCAGGTTGTTCCCTGCTTCCTAAAGGGAATACGGCCGAGGTAACCACTGACCAATCTTTTAGCTACAGGTCCTAGCCTACCTGGAACCAGAGAGGGCTCTCTCTTTTTAATTTAGCTTTGTTTGATGAATGTTTTAGGCTAGTTATGGTGTACTGTTTTGTTTGAATTTGGTGGGTTGGTGAATCCAGACAGAACTGAGATATAGATTATAGAACAATTTGGTCCATTGGGAAATGGAGTTGAGGTATTTGTGCTGCTGAAAGTAGATTTATGAAGGAAGAGTGTTGCTGCAGAGCCAGATAGGCATATGTGAAGCAATTTACCATATTTTTTTGATGAAATTATGGAATTAGTGAGTGAAAGGCAGTTAAGGATCTTTCACTATGCTAACAAAGAAAAATGAAATTATTGCTTAAGAGCAGTTAAGAATTCTTAAACAATTTTCACTATGACAGAATTAATTTAGACATGAGCAATCAAGAATTCATATCCATGGCTAATCCAGAAGAAAACATATTTAGAAATAGAGATTGAGCATAGGGTGTTTAAAACAAATCCTAGGCTATTCTTTTTCTCTATCTACTAAGATTATGGAAACATAAGAATTATGGAAAACATAGGAAACACATACAGAGTTCAGAAAAACTTATTGCTTCAGCAAATGACACAGGAATTCTGCAACAAAACAGAGCTATTCATTTCCATCTCCAGATAGCATAGGAACTAGAAATCTCCACCAGCAATTTGTATTATCAAAAATGTCTCAAAATACAATAGAGCTCTTCAAAAAGAATTGCACTACAACCGACCCTCAATACGTTATTTGAGGGGATATATATACACAATAGGGTACAAAATATCTCAGCAGAGAGTTATTGTGCAACAAATTGCACCACCAACTCTCTTACAAAAAGTAAATGAAAACATAAATATAGCATTTAATGCTGAGATGGCAGCTATCTTTCTGTCAGGCAGCTTTTGACTTTATGGCTCTGGAAAGTGGGCTGTAGCTGTGCCTTTAACTCTGCATTAGTTGAGCCTGCTGTCTGGGTGCATTGGTGAGTCACTTGTACAGATGCTTTCTGTACCTGTGTGTTGATTTGTCTGCTGACCTGCCTGCTGAGCTGTACCGTGACTGAAAAACTTTGATTTTTGTCAAAAAGGAAATAATCATAGTGGCATTATCTGGGCAAAATTTCCAGCATTGCTTACCACCAATCAGCTGGAGGTAGCTGATGCCTCCTCATTTTCACTAGTGTTTCATCTGCCTCTGTATGTCTGTAGAAGTTTGGAGGCACCTCAAACAGATGATTTATTTCATGTTCAATAAAGAACAGATTTTCTAACTTGTCATAGAGAGACTGCCCAGAGGGAGGCCCTACTTCTTCTGAGGAGCTGCTAGATGCTATTATCTGATTTTCAACATAATTGTTGATCCTTGTCATATACTGATTATATGAAAGCAGTTGTCCTGTGCCAGTTTCTAGGCTTGGCAGTCCTTTATCCTGTAATATGGTCATCTCTGCCCTGAATTCATCAATCTCCACTTTCATTTCCTGACATTTTCTCTCTAGAGTTTGAGTAAACTTCCTTAAGGTCAGTACCTTTTTGGCTGTCAGGATTATATCTGTTCTGCTGCTTATCTCTAGAGTTGCCAGTTCCTCTCTAGTGCGGTTATTGAGGAAATGTATCATTTTGGTGGCCTGCTCGGCCATTACTCCTAGTGCTGTCCTGGCTCTTTGTATTTCCACATGAGCCATACCTATCAGCTCAATCTGCTCATAAATTGCCTGAATTGACCTCCATTGGTCCTGTATTGATTGGCCAATTTTGGCCCAAATAATCTTCTTTATTTCTGCTAGGTTTTACCTAGCAGCAATTCTTTTTCCAGAGTTTTCACTTTGGCCTCTAAGGCCTTTATTTCTCTTTGTTTCTCTGCTACTGTCATTTTTGATTTATCATAACTGGTCTCCAGCTTGGCCAGTCTATCCTTAGCATCATTTATTTCAGTTACCTAAGTCTCAAGCTCTTTAACAGCTTTCATCAAGTCCTCCATGCTCATGCTGGATTCTGCTGCTGCTGTTGCTTCTGTTGTTGCTCCTGTTGCTGATGTAGCTGTGGTAGGTGCTGGAATAGCAGGAGGG
>APFE030188059.1:0-20400 GCA_000404065.3 Pinus taeda | reverse complement strand
TTGAGGAGGATACCTATGTGGTATGTTGCTGGGCATGTTCTAGCTGAAATGAGCTAGTGGAAGTCTGCTGGCTTGTTTGCCTTTCTCTGCTGTGGCTTTCTGCCCTTTCCTCACTGATATCTCCTTCTTCTGTTTCGGGGTCAATCCTCGACCTCTTGGCTTCTGGTTACTGTGATGACCCTATTGGAGGTGTGATCTCCTCTCTATCTCTCTTTTTTCCTCTCTCATCATTGAGAGGAGTCTGCAAAACTGGGATTTGGGTTTGTTCAGTTTTCTCTGGAGGGGCTTGCCCTGACTGCTGATCCTTTGATGTGCTGGGCTGCCTTGTCTCTGCCTGTTGCTGTTCATCCATCTTTTCTTTTCCCTTTGCTATAGTTGTTGTTGCTGGAGCTTGCTGGGTGTCCTGTATAGTTGGAGTAGTAGAAGTGCCTTCTCCTACTTGGACTGGTTGTTTGAACAAGACCTGTTGACAAGAATCCAAGTCAAGAGTTTTTTCCAAGTCTTTTACAATCTGCTCCATTTTTTCTTCCTGAGTCAATTCCTCTACTATTGATTCAGGTACCCATTCATCTAGGTTGGCAAAGTGTTGTATTTGTGAGTATGGGCAATGCTTATAGGCTAGAAGCCTATACTTGACCCTCCTAGCACTGATGAAACCTTCAGGGTCATAAGGGACCCACCAGAAGCTTCTTTTGAGTTTGAGCTGTTGCCCGAGTATTTGATCAGCTTCTTGCCAACCATCTTTCTTATTCATGTCAAATGGGCCTAGGTTGTCTCTGAACTTTAAGTTGGCTTTCTTCTTGGCACTGTGGAAGTGTGTGAGGTCAGAGTTAATGAGTTGTCTATAGTATTCCAGGGCAAACAACCTCATAGGCACATATTTTGGGAGCCTGTAGGGACAGAGCTGACAACCATATATTCTGATAACTCTGTGATTTTGGTACAAGTACCAATCACCTATTTTGTAGCTCCTGGACAGCTGCAAGATTTTCTGCATATCCTTGGACAATCTGGCAGGAGGAGTCCTCTTTAAGAGGCATGTGACTGGATATACAAACTGGTCTATAAATTCACAGTATGAGTAGGGGGAATTCTAGACTTGGTGGAAGACTGAAGACCAGAAGATAACAGACCTCTTCTCACCCTGTAAGTCTAGCTTCTTGATTGGGCATTGGAAGCAGTTTGTTTGATAGTACATGAATAGGTGATAGATGTATGAAGAATACTTAAATATTGCCTCCCTTTTCAACCTTAACAATTGGTCATGTATCTTGTTGGCAATATATTTGGCATAATTGTACTTCATAGCAGGGGGCTTCTCAAGGCTATATGCAGACATCATGACTAGCATAGTTTCATCTACATGCTCATTTGTAGTGAACCCCAGCACATAGGTTAACATATCCACCAGCAGCTTGCCTACCTCATTGAAATCTGTATAAGAAAAAGGAGGTGGCCCAGAAGGTTGGCAGTCTGCTTTCATGAATTTCCTGGCTATTGCAGCAATGTTTGAGCTAGAGAGCTTGGAGCCCCCATCTAGCAAGTACTTGATGGAAAAGGGGTATAGCAGCTGGGTCTGCTTGTAGTTCAGCATTTGGTTGATGGAATCTGGTGTTATATAAAAGAGGATGCTCCCAGATTGAGACTTCACATCTCTGAGTTTCTGGTCATAGTGTTCTGCACAGAGATGGATGACTTCAGGGAAAATGTTCATAGAAGGAAGGAAGTAGGTGGGCAGATTGGATTCCCAGATGCCATACAGGTCACTGTTGTCCAAGTGACTATTCCTTAGCTGGCAGTAAGTTTGTAAGCGATTCCTCTCTGCCACAAAGTCTGTAATGAGTAAATCACTGTCCACTAGTGGCATAGCTTCCAGTTCTTTGCTAGGTGGATTCACAGGAGCTACATCCAGGGCAGCTGGAGTAGCCATGTATAATTTTAATTGGATGCTTTACTGGATTTTTATGTTTGGTACAAATGCTGAGGAATGTTGGCCAACTTCTATTTGGTAGTGAGCAGCTTGGCAGTGTAAGGAGGCTCTTGCAGGTTTTAATGAACTGTGGGGCACTCCGTTTTGAAGAACCAAAGTGTGTTGAGCTAATTAGCTGGTTGTCTGCAGGGAATTTCTATTAGCAGGGGTGAGGGAACTGCTGAATTAGTTTTCTAGCCGGTAGCTCGGCTCCTTCAATTGCTTTTGTGGTGAATTTTACAGAGGGGCACGAGTTTCTTCAAGAGTTTTTGTCGCGCAGGGGTTTAACTAGCTTCTCCAGTAATTTTCAGTGGTCAATTTATCAATGGGGAGCTTCTAACAGAGTTCTTATGCAGGAAATCAGGAGAGCAAAGGATAACAATGGATAAAAAAGGTCGCCTGGAGAAAATACCTGGTTTTTATGGCATAGGAGGCGTTTGAATCGGTCGAATTGCAGGTACTCGGGTTGATAATGGAGGCGGCAGCAACTTTGGCGGGTTAAATTGGCGTTTTGACCATTGCACGTCGATTTCTCATGCCGAGGAGCACCGAAAACTATGAACAACAATGACCAATAACGGCGAATTCTCGTCTTTTTATGCATTTTTGGCATATTGGCGCCTTTTTGGTGATGACGTCATGCTGACGTCATCATGGGTCCGGTACGGATGGGTGACGTGGCAGCTGACGTGGGTGCCCAGGTGGCAGTGACACAGTGACAGGGTGGACAGGCTGACAGGTGACATGGATGCGACATGGAGGCATGGTGGCGGCAAAGGAGGGGTGATGTCACGCTGACGGGGGCGTGACATCAGCGCAGGGAGGAGGCGGTAAGTGGTTTCCCCGGAAGGCCTGAGGGCGGTAAACGGTTTTGAGGGGGGGGGTAGCGAACATTGCGGGAGGCCGATGCGTGGCGGGGGTACGGTGGCAATACCGCCAATCCCCCGGACGCAAAAGGTCAGGCGGCTTGTTCATAAGATTGACCGCCCACCGTTGGATGGGCAGGGTGGATGATCGTGCGGCGGGCGAAGAATATGATATGATGTTGTGTTAATGCAAAGGGGGCCCGCCCATTATTTTAATGGGTTTTAATAAATTGCGCGCGGGGAGGGTAGAAAACTTTAGGTTATGCGTTTTGTGGGTTAGGCGCACATTTTATTAAAATGTTTTTATTAAAAAACTTTATAATAAAGTGGGTTTTGGGCGGAAAAAAGGGGCAAATGGGTTTAATGAGGGCGGGGTTTAGGATTTTTGACATTTAACCATAGTTTTTTGGAAAAAACCATAGTCTAGGGACAAAGGGGTTAATACCAACCCAAGATAGGTTAATATTTCCCCAATGAGGGGTTATATAGCTATAATGCTAGGGGGAGGGTATTTATAGATATTTTTTGGGAGATTTTTCATAGATTTTAATAGAATTAGGGAAGGGGGGAGTTAGGGGGCTAAACAGTACATTAGTGGTCAATATGGTTTTGTGAGGTGAGTGAAGGGGTAAAGACTGATTTCTAAGGGATAAAACTTAGAATTTGAAGCTAAATGAAATGATAAGAAAGCCTTTTTACACAAAAAATGTGGCTTCTTTTCTTGATTAAACTTCATGGTTTGACCCAGTAGTTTGTCATGAAGTGAAGTGGGACTGGACACTTGAGCAGATCTCAAGGCCCTTGGGGGTGTTAGTAAATGAAGTTTGGGGGAAAATAGGGGAAATTAGACATGCTTCCAATGCTTGCCCTTCACTGTCTGCTTTTGAAGCCAATACCCTGAGTGGCATGAGTCTTTGCACTTAATAAGCCAATTGGTGATGGCCCTCCAATTCTGCAACCTTGCACTACTTACCCATCCTAGTAATCCTAACATTTTTTCTTCATTTGAAGTGGGTGCACTTGAATTAGCAGACCCTGATTGCCCTCTTTTTCTTTTGACTGCCCTCCTGTCTAAAATCTACCCTTATTTCTTCCAAGGACCCAGATTGAGCAGTTGGGCACCTTCATTTCTCTACCTAGCTAGTCATCTGCCAAGTTTGAGCTGTTTTGACAGGGAACATTCTCTATTATGCAGCAAGCAATTTAAACATGGCATGGTCTAGTTTAGACTATTGGGCCACCCATCAAGTATGATTAGCAGCAATATTTGCATAACATGATACTGCCCAAAAGATAGTAGTAGCATTTTGACTTGGCCACTTTCCGAGTCTTTAGTTTGGGGTTAATTTTCTCTTTTTTCTTGACCATTTGATTTTCTTGCCTTTTGATTATTCTTTTAAGGCATACCCTCTTTTCATTTTTTAATTTTCATAGCATGTACACAAAATATGGAACCTTGCAGCCTGCAATGATGAACATATTTAGCCCTTCCACTGTAATCATGAAGATATGAAACCTATTGGTATAGGAACCTAACAGTGGCTCCACTTGGGGATGGATTTTCCTGGTGGAAAGCCAAGAACAACAAGTCAGATGGCCTTATTTCCTTCTTCTCACTGTAGTGAATTTGCTCTAGTATTGCCACCTTTGATCTGCAACTAGTGAGCTGGTATGCAGTGTCTCATGACCTCATTTGTGCAAGGATTAACATTTCATGACTTGCTAACATGTATCACTGCCTATCATTGGTTTTCTGCTCTGAAGACCTTGCTCAATTCTGTCCATTGAGCTTTTTTCAAGTATCTATTTCATTTTTGATATGGTTTTGCTGATCATTCTTCAAAATCTGTTGTAGTTGCTCTTCAATATATCTACTGTAAAAAAGAAAATGCTTGAAAATATAGACATTTATATACAACATGGGGCTATTCTATGCTCATGGATCATAGTAGTGTTTGAGCATTCTCCCATTCACTGGGCCTTCATCATTGTTTGACTCATCTAGACTCTTGAGAAAGAAGGTATTGTTACCTTGCACAACTTGAATTACAAATGGCCCTTTCCACAGAAAGTCAAATTTGCCATGCTTTCCTTTGTCTTCCCTCTTAGAGTCCCATTTCAATACTTTGTTCCCTATGAGAAAGTCCTCAGCTTTTGTTCTTTTGTCAAACACCTTTTTAAGCTTCTCTTGTAGAACTTGGGTCCTATGATACACTTCTTCCCTTGTTTGTTGTAAGTGAATTGTTTGATTGATCCTTCTCTGGATATCATTGGGTTCAGCCTATATTTCCTGCAGTAATTTGATCACAGGGATCCCAAGGGATGATGGGAACACAGCTTCCAGGCCATACACCAACTCATATGGGCTAGTACCAATAGATATTTTAGTGGTCAACCTATCTACCCATAGTGCATTTACCAGCTTCTTATGCCAATTCTTTTTGTTCTCCTCTAAGACCTTTTTAATGATTTTGATTAGGCTTTTATTGGAGGACTCAGCTAGGCCATTTCCTTGAGGGTAATAGGCTGTTGAATGACCTAGGGTGATATGATATTTGTGACAGAAGCTAATCATTCTCTTGGATTTAAAGGCAGCTGCATTATCTGTTATGATTTTCTCTGGGCAGCCAAATCTAGACAAGATATTGGTTTCTAGGAATTGTATGATAATTGAATCATTTGCCTGTCTACAAGGTATGGCCTCTATCCATTTGGTGAAGTAATCAGTAGCTGTCAGGATCCATCTATGCTGGCCTGAGGATGAAGGGTGAATTTCCCCAATGAAGTCTAAGCCCCATTGTTGAAATGGTTTTTCAGTTGAAATGGGTCTGAGGGGTAAGGGAAGTAACTTTTTCTTCCCTTCAAAGATCTGACATTTATGACATGACATTACAAACTTTTTTGAATCAGTAAACAGGGAGGGCCAATAAAATCCAGCCCTCAGGATTTTATCAGCTGTGCATTTCCAATATAACTGCCCTCCACAGTCTCCTGCATGAAATTCTCTAAGGACCTTATCAGCTTCATCTGAAGTCAGGCAGTTGAGTAGGACAACTTCATGATTTTTCCAAAATAAAACATTGTCTATGATACGAAATTTTGCAGCCTTCAATTTTAGAAATCTGTTCTTGGTTCTAGATAACCCTGGAGGAGCTTGTAGGTTTAATAATACAAAACATATGTCAGCATACCAAGGTGATTGTAAAAAGGCTTGATTGATCTGTGGAGTCGCCATCTCCTGTTCGTTATCTAGTTCATTGATGTCAAGGGCTTGAAAGTTAGTCTCAGTCATCAGTTTAGCTAGCCCTTGTCCTTTTATAACTTTTGTTGGTCTGATTTCTATATCATATTCCAGAATATTGGCAATCCATTTTCCCCTCTTGCCTTCCATTCCCTCTTGAGTTAAGATGTCTTTGACTACTACATTGGGCACATATGCAATTATGTGAGAGTATAGGATATAAACTCTGAAATCCTTTATGGCTTTTACTAGGGCATATCCTTACTTTTCCATGATTTTGTACTTGAGTGGGGCATCCCTAAGGGCTCTACTAAAAAAGGCAATAGGTTTTTCACATCCCAAGTCATCCTTTTGCAGTAAGACAACAGCAATTGTATTTTTAGAGGCAAAGGAGAAGATTATAAAATCTCTATCAAAACTAGGGCTTGTAAGCACAGGTGTTTTTTTCAGGGCTATCTTGATTTCTTCAAAAGCTTGTTTAGCCTCAATTGTCCATTTGACCTTGGCATCTTTCTTGAGCATATTGTTCAACAATCTTATTAGCTCAGCCAAGTTAGGAATAAATCTTCTTAGGAAATTAATCTTTCCTAAAAAGGCTTGTAATTCTTTAATGTTTCTTGGATGGGGGACCTGCAATATATCTTGAATCCTATCAGGGTCAATTCTTATGCCATCTTTTGCAATTATATGACCAAGGAGTTTGCCCTCTTCCAGGCCAAATAGTGATTTCTTTGGGTTCAAATAAATGCCATACTTTCTGCAGATTAAGAACACTTGTCTAAGGTGTTTTAAATGTTCCCGGTCTGATTTTGAGAATGTTGTTAGATCATCAAGGTATATTACAAAGAAATCATGGATTTCTTTGGCAAAGGCTATATCCATTTCTCTTTTAAATGTGGCTCCAGCATTCTTGAGTCCAAAAGGCATTTTGACGTATTTGAAAGTTCCCCAAGGTGTGGTGAAAGATGTTTTATCTTGGTCATCTGGGTGGACTAAGATTTGATTGAATCCTGAGAAACCATCCAGTAATGAGATCCTTGAAGCTCCCACTACCCTTTGTAGGATGTGATCCATTTTTGGCAAGGGGTAGTGGTCTTTGAGAGAGACTTTGTTTAAATTTCTCAGATCCACACAAAGTCTTATCTCCCCAGTTTTCTTTCTTGTAGGTACAAGGTTGGAAATCCATTCAGAAAACTTTGGAGCATTATCCCGGTTTCATACATTCGTTTACCTCTTTTTCTATTGGGGAAGAAGTGGATTCACTCTCTAGTTCTGTTTAAGGGGTTTTGGTTTTCTTTCAGGGGTATTGTGTGCTGGATAACTGTGTATCTAGGACTTAAGTCCTCTAGCTCCAGGCAAACACATCCTGAAACTCTTTGAACAGTTTGATATATTCTGATTTCTTATCAGGAGGTAAGGTTCTAGAAAGCTTGATCATTTTTGGATTTTCAATGGTCCCAATGTTACACTACTCTATTTCTGCATTGATGGGTTGCATCTTTGGTTTCTTAGAGAGATCATTTGAATCACAAATGTCTTCTAAAGGAGCAAGACCTGTAGGAAAGAAATTATCTTTTAACTGAATTACTTCTGTTTCTTCCTCATTAATTTCATCAAGATTTGTTGTCTTTAGCTTCTGTAAATTGGCAGGGTCAAAGGTTGTAGGATGTAATATCATATCTGTTGTTTCAGCTGATATACTTGTGTTTAATTCCTCTTTTTGGTTTTGATCATCCATAATGCTTGAGTCAATGTTTAAGTTTGAGAATTCCTCCTTCATGGTTAAAGAATTGTTTATCTAAGTATCATTCTCAAATACTTTCCAATTATTTATATTGTCTGGGACAGAAGGCCTGTGCTTAATCTCAGCAGTGAACTGGTGGTTAGGCCCAAAAGGAAGTTTGCAGGTGCTTGCAAAGGTTGCCAGACTGTGAGCATGCAAGTTGTGGTTCCTAGGTATTTTGGTGAGCTGATATTCTAGGCAGTTGTTGAGCAAGTTTGTTACTGCTAGCCTATAAGACCTTAGCCTGGAATCATTTGTGACAAAATTTCCCTTTATCTATTGGATAATTAGGTCTGAATCCCCCAATATGGAGACTTTGGTTACTCCTAGACTCTTAATCAATTTGAGACCTAGTAGGAGAGCTTCATATTCTGCCATGTTATTTGTGCATCTGAAATTAAGCCTATATGCATGACCTAGAGCATAGTCATTTTGAGTATTGTGTATCCATACCCATGCTCCTGCTCCTAGCTTATTTAATCACCCATCAAATTCTAAATACCACAAAGTTTCTTGGTCAAAGTTTGTTTTAATGGATTTACAGATCTGTTCAGTGGGCAAGTCTAGTTTTGGTGATTCTTGTGACGTATTAGCAGACTCTATTGTTTTGATTACATCAGTGATATTTTGTTCTGAAATAGTGGATTGTTCATTCATATGCCTCGTTTCCTTTGTTTCTAGGAGCTTGAGCTCAGTTTTGGGGCATCAGCATTGTATAGTATGAAGGAGTCCATATCTGAATGGATGGAGTAGATTGGGAAATTTTGGGGCTTGTCCTGGCTGCTGACCACATATTTCATGAGTGTCTCTTGGTACAGTCTTTTTGGCTGGCCAAAGACTGAAATTGTGGCATATGACATGTCTAGTTGCAAAGATCCTTGGAGTTTGGCACCCTAAGATCTTGATAGGAGCATACCATATTTAGGTGGAATGTCAGCCACTACTACTCTCCTTAGAATTGCTTTGACTGGATATTGGATTAGGGATACACAGAGGTCTTTAATCAGGCCTAAACATCTTACCTGGCTAGAATCAAATGGAAATAAATCTTTATAGGGTCTGGTGATGTTCTAATCCAAGTTTTTCCATTACTGATTTGGGCATTAGGTTATGAGAGGCCCCTGAGTCAAACATGGCATTGTGTAATACTTTGTCATGAATGTTTAGGCTTACATAGAATGGAGGTGTCCCTCCATCCCCTGATTTGCCACTGACTTCTGAGCCAAAAATCAGCTCTGGTTGGTCATCCAAAATGTTAACTGCATCCCTATTTTCTAGTACTTGCAATGATCTATTAATTTTTTGTCTGAAGACCTCATGTTTGGCCAACTCAGAAAGGGGAATTGCAATCTTTAGTTTACCAATTTTTGTTTCAAGATTGAAGGGTTTTTCCATCTGAACTTTTACATTATGAGCAGCAAATTTTTCCTTTCCTGCTGAATTTTGGGTGACCATGTCCTGATTAGGTATCCTGTTTTGGGGTATGTTTGGGTTGGCTCTGTTTTCTAGAGGTCTGCCCAAAATTTCTGTTGGAAGAAGTGGTGTGGGTGTAGGTTTTACTGGGGGCTGTATATCAGATACATTTTCCACTGTAACCTCTTTGTGGGGTTTTTTATATGAGGACTCCGTTAAGACAGCTTTATCACTATATTTCTTGGGCAGTTTGGTGTTTGTTTGTTTGGTATTCTCAGGCAAATCTATGGTTCTACTTCTTAACTTGTATTGTTTGTGTACTTCATAGACTGCTGTGTCATACCCTTCTCTGAAATCAAATGACTCACCAGATTTTGCTTGGAATTGTTTGTAGTCTTGGGCTTGTTGATCATCTTGTGTTAAGAATACTTGTTCTCCATTGTCCAAACCCATTAAATTGATGTAGGGATCTTCTATTTGTTCACTAGTGGTTGAGGCCTCTGCATAATTTTCTTGAAATGGAGGTCTGATGTTCTGATCAGGACTAGTTCTCCCAGCATTTGGGTTTTGGTTTTTTCTAAAATTGGGATTTCTAGTGGTGTTGCTTGTTTGTCCTTCCCAAGAGGACTTTCTCTCCATGGTCCCAACTCTATCTCCCAACCTCTCCATACCCTTCCTGATTGCATCTAGTTTTTGGTCAAAGGTTGAGGGTTCCTCTTTGAATGTTATTCTTCTCTCATTTTTTTGCTCTGGTTCTCTTGGCATTTAAATTTGCCTCCACACTTACAGCCATATTCTGCATATCTGCAAGACTTGGAGGTGCTCTTTCTCTCAATTGATATGCCATGTCTGGGTCAAATCCATCAGGAAATTTGATCAAGGCCAGATCAGGAGGAGGTCTCAAGTTTTGAGGGATAGCGTTATATACATTGTTGAACCTAGCACAGTAATCTTGCACTATCTCTTATGGGCCCCTCTTCAAGTTATCATACTCTGTTAGTATGTGTAGAGGGTCTTTCTTCTTTTCCCATATGTTTAAAAAACTTAGGTATAAGGCATCAGGATTGACTATAGAGTTTGCACCTAGAGACCTAAACCAATTCCTTACATCCCCTGTCAAGCTTTGCACAAAAATTTTCATTCTTACATCTTCATCATCTATCTCATAGTTCTCAAAATAGTCCTGCATCCTCTTAGTGTGTTGCTGGGCTGTATAAGTGCCAGTACCATCAAAGTAAGTGATTTTTCCTTGATAGTCTTGGGGCATTGCCCCTGGATTTGCAGGCAAGACTAATGGAGCATATCTAGCCATATTTGTAGGGATAAAAGGGACAGCAAGAAGGAGTGGAACAACTGGAACAACTAGGATAACAAGAGTAAGGTGTGTTGGGGATGGAGGAGTGGGGAAACTACTTTGGGAAGTGGATGAAGAACTAGAATAAGTAGGGATAGTATCAGGGTGAACTGATGCTTTGACAAGAGTAGGAATATAGCTCTGCTGATTTGGTTCTGTATCTGAATCTGAGAGCTCCCCTAGCTGCTCTTGCTTCTTTAAGATTTTGGGGATTAAATTGGGTTCTCAAAGATAGTTGGGGGATTAGGGTCAGGATTGGACCTAGTGTAACGAGATTTATTCTTTGGAGCCAGCTTCTGAGTTTTCTTTCCTTGGTATTTTGTGATAGGATCTAAACAGGAAGCTTATTTCCTTTTACTTGGTAATTTGACATAATTCCCGAATGGAGTCGCCATTGATGTTAACACTCAGCTTGTTCCCTGCTTCCCAAAGGTAATACAGCCGAGGTAACCACTAACCAATCTTTTAGCTACAGGTCCTAGCCTACCTGCAACTAGAGAGGGCTCTCTCTTTATAATTTAGCTTTGTTGATGAATGTTTTTAGTCTAGTTATGGTGTGTTGTTTTGTTTTGAATTTGGTGGGTTGGTGAATCCAGACAGAATTGAGAATATAGATCATAGAACAGTTTGGTCCATTGGGCAATGGAGTTGAGGTATTTGTGCTGCTGAAACTAGATTTATGAAGGCAGAGTGTTGCTGTAGAGCCAGATAGGCATATGTGAAGCAATTTACCAGATTTTTTGATGAAATTATGGAATTAGTGAGTGAAAGGAAATTAAGAATATTTCACTATGCTAATAAAGAAACATGAAAGTATTGCTTAAGAGTAGTTAAGAATTCTTAAACAATATTCACCATGACAGAATTAGTTTAGACATGAGCAATTAAGAATTCATATCCATGGCTAATACAGAAGAAAACATATTTAGAAATAGAGATTGAGCATAGGGTGTTCAAAACAAATCCTAGGCTATTCTTTTTCTCTACTTACTAAGATTATGAAAACAAAAGAATTATGGAATACACAGAAAACACATACACAGTTCAGAGAAACTTATTGCTTCAGCAAATGACACAGGAATTCTGCAATTAAACAGAGCTATTCATTTCCATCTTCAGACAGCATAATAACCAGAAATCTCCATTAGCAATTTGTATTATCAAAATGTCTCCAGAATACAATAGAGCTCTTTAGAAAGAATTACACTACAACCGACGCTCAATACGTTATCTGAGGGGATATATATACAAAAATAAGGTACAAAATATCTCAGCAGAGAGTTATTGTGTAATAAATTGCACCACCAACTCTCTTACAAATAGTAAATGAAAACATAAATATAGCATTTAATGTCGAGATGGCCGCTATCTTTCTGTCAGACAGCTTTTGACTTTATGGCTCTGGAAAATGGGCTGTAGCTGTGCCTTTAACGCTGAGTTAATTGAGCCTGCTGTCTGGGTGCATGGGTGAGTCACTTGTACGGATGCTTCCTGTACCTGTGTGCTGATCTGTCTGCTGACCTGCCTGCTGACCTGTACCGTGACTGAAAACTTTGATTTTTTTCAAAAAGGAAATAATCATAGTGGCATTATCTGGGCAAAATTTCCAACATTGCTTGCCACCAATCAGCTGGAGGTAGCTGATGCCTCCTCATTTTCACTAGTGTTTCATCTGCCTCTGTATGTCTGTAGAAGTTTGGAGGTACCTCAAACAGATGATTTATTTCATGTTCAATAAAGAACATATTTTCTAACTTGTCATAGAGAGACTGCCCAGAGGGAGGCCCTACTTCTTCTGTGGAGCTGCTAGATGCTGTTATCTGATTTTCAACATAATTGTTAATCCTTGTCATATACTGATTATATGACAACAGCTGTCCTATGCCAGTCACTAGGCACAGGATTGTATCTGTTCTATTGCTTATTTCCAAAGCTGCCAGTTCCTCTCTAGTGCGGTTATTGAGGAAATGTATCATCTTGGTGGCCTGCTCGGGCATTATTCCCAGTGTTGTCCTGGCTCTTTGTATTTCCACATGAGCCATACCTATCAGCTCAATCTGCTCATAAATTGCTTGAATGGACCTCCATTGGTCTTGTATAGATTGGCCAATTTTGGCCCAAATAATCTTCTTTATTTCAGCTAGGGTTTTACCTAGCAGCAATTCATTTTCCAGAGTTTTCACTTTGGCCTCTAAGGCCTTTATTTCTCTTTGTTTCTCTCCTACTGTCATCTTTGATTTATCATAACTGGTCTCCAGCCTGGCCAGTCTATCCTTGGCATCATTAATTTCAGTGACCTGAGTCTCAAGCTCTTTAACAGCTTTCATCAAATCCTCCATGCTCATGCTAGATTCTGCTGCATGTGTTGCTTCTGCTGCTGCTCCTGTTGCTGATGTAGCTGTGGTAGGTGCTGGAATAGCAGGAGGGGCTGCTGCTGCTTGTGTGGGCGAGGCAGGTCCAATATTTGTTGATGTTTGAGGGGATGGGAGGCTGACTCCCCTTGCTTGCCCTACAGTGCTTTCTCTAACTCTGCTTCCATTTGTAATATTCTTTGGTTCATTACAAGAAGCAGCTCCATAGCATCATCTACTTGCTTTTCTTGTGCAAGTTCTGTTGTTTGAGGGTGAATGGTAGGAGGCAATTTTGCCTACCTTCTCAGTGAAGCAATGTCATCCTCTTTCTTCTTCATAAGGACCCTAACACCCTTTGGATCCTTTGGGTCATGTCCCAAATCAATTATTATGTCTTCCAGAGTCTTTATTCTGTTGTGCTTTGCATAGGAAGACAACATTTCCAAATCCAGCTGTGTGTTTGTGTTCTTCAGGGCTTCTTTTAGCTGATGGGCCAGCATTTCCCTGTCTGCAAGTGTTGCATACACCATTTCCCCAGTCTGTTTGTGCAGCTCAATTTGATCCATGGGGTGTATGTCTTTAGAAAAGACCTCCAAGTTTGTTCTATAATAATCTGCAGGGGTCTTGGGATGTGGGACTTTAGGCTTCAAATGAGTGAAGATCATTTTTTCCTCCTTCAGATCATAGGCAGCCATCAATATTTGTTTTTTGGCTGGAGTCTTTTTCAAGAATTTCTCATAGAGCTGCACTCTCACCAATTCATTCTGTGCCTTGATCTCTATGAAGCCTTCTTTGACTGCAGCTGGTTTCTTGCCCTGTTTTCTTGAGGAGGATACCTCTGTGGTGTGCTGTAGGGCCTGTTCTAGCTGAAATGAGCTAGTGGAAGTCTGCTGGCTTGTTTGCCTTTCTCTGCTATATGGCTTTCTGCCCGTTCCTCACTGATATCTCCTTCTTTTGTTTCAGGGTCTATCCTCGGCCTCTTGGCCTCTGGTTGCTGTGATGATCCTATTGGAGGTGTGACCTCCTCTCTATCTCTCTTTTTTCCTCTCTCATCATTGAGAGGAGTCTGCAAAACTGGGATTTGGGTTTGTTCAGTTTGCTCTGGAGGGGCTTGCCCTGACTACTGATCCTTTGATGTGCTGGGCTGCCCTGTCTCTGCCTGTTGCTGTTCATCCATCTTCTCTTTCCCCTTTACTGTATTTGTTGTTGTTGGAGCCTGCTGGGTGTCCTGTATAGCTGGAGCAGTAGAAGTGCCTTCTCCTACTTGGACTGGTTGTTTGAAGAAGACTTGTTGACAAGAATCTAAGTCAAGAGTTTTTTCCAGATCTTTCACAGTCTGCTCCATTTTTTCTTCCTGAGTCAATTCCTCTACTATTGATTCAGGTACCCATTCATCTTGGTTGGCAAAGTGTTGTATTTGTGGGTATGGGCAATGCGTATAGGCTAGCAGCCTGTACTTGACCCTCCTAGCACTGATGAAACCTTCAGGGTCATAAGGGACCCACCAGAAGCTTCGTTTGAGTTTGAGCTGTTGCCCTAGTATTTGATCAGCTTATTGCCAGCCATCTTTCTTGTTCATGACAAATGGGCCTAGGTGGTCTCTGAACTTTAGGTTGCCTTTCTTCTTGGCACTGTGGAAGTGTGTCAGATCAGAGTTTATAAGTTGTCTGTAGTATTCCAGGGCAAATAGCCTCATAGGCACATATTTTGGGAGCCTATAGGGACAGAGCTCACAACCATAGATTCTGTTGACTCTGTGATTTTGGTACAAGTACCAATCACCTATCTTGTAACTCCTGGATAGCTGCAAGATTTTATGCATATCCTTGGACAATCTGGCAGGAGGAGTCCTTTTTAAGAGGCATGTGACTCGATACACAAACTGATCAATAAATTCATAGTATGAGTAGGGGGAATTCTGGACTTGGTCGAAGACTGAAGACCAGAAAATAATAGACCTCCTCTCACCCTATGAGTCTAGCTTCTTGATTGGGCACTGGAAGCAATCTGTTTGGTAGTACATGAATAGGTGATAGATGTATGAAGAATACTTAAATATTGCCTCCCTATTCAATCTTGACAATTGGTCACGGATCTTATTGGCAATGTATTTGGCATAATTATACTTCATAGCAGGGGGCTTCTCAAGGCTATATGCAGACAGCATGACAAGCACAGTTTCATCAACATGTTCATTTGTAGTGAACCCCAGCACAGAGGTTAGTATATCCACCAACAGCTTGCCTACCTCATTGAAATCTGCATAAGAAAAAGGAGGTGGCCCAGAAGGTTGGCAGTCTCCCTTCATGAATTTCCTGGCTATTGCAACAATGTCTGAGCTAGAGAGCTTGGAGCCCTCATCTAGCAAGTACTTGATGGAGAAGGGGTATAGCAGCTGGGTCTGCTTGTAGTTCAACATTTGGTTGATGGAATCTGGTGTTATATAAAAGAGGATGCTCCCAGATGGAGACTTCACAGCTCTGAGCTTCTGGTCATAGTTTTCTGCATAGAGGTGAGTGACTTCAGGGAAAATGTTCACAGAAGGCAGGAACTAGGTGGGCAGATTGGATTCCCAGATGCCATACAAGTCACTGTTGTCTAAGTAACTGTTCCTTAGCTGGAAGTAAGTTTGTAAGTGATTCCTCTCTGCCACAAAATTTGTAATGAGGGAATCATTGTCCACCAGTGGCATAGCTTCCAGTTCTTTGCTAGGTGGATTCACAGGAGCTACATCCAGAGCAGCTGGAGTGGCCATTGTCTGGTTTTAGCTGGATGTCTTACTGGATTTTCAAGTTTGGTACAAATGCTGAGGAATGATGGCCAACTTCTGTTTGGCAGTGAGAAGCTTGACAGTGTAAGGAGGCTTTTATAGGCTTAATGAACTGTGGGGCACTCTGTTTTGAAGAACCAGAGTGTGTTGAGCTAATTAGCTGGTTATTTGTAGGGAATTTCTATTAGCAGGGGTGAGAGAACTGCTGAATTAGTTTTCTAGTCGGTAGCTCGGCTCCTTCAATTGCCTTTGTGGTGAATTTTACAGAGGGGCATGGGTTTCTTCCGGATTTTTGTCGCGCAGGGGTTTAACTAGCATCTTCAGTAATTTTTAGTGGCTAATTTATCAGTGGGGAGCCTTTAACAGAGTTCTTATGCAGGAAATTAGGAGAGCAAAGGAGAACAGTGGGTAAAGAAGGACGCCTGCGGCAAATACCTGGTTTTTATGGCGTAGGAGGCATTTGAACCGGTCGAATTGCAGGTACTCGGGTTGACAATGGAGGCGGCAGCAACTTTGGCGGGTGGAATTTGTGTTTTGACCATTGCACGTCGATTTCGCATGCAAAGGAGCTCTGGAAATAATGAAAAACAATGAGAAATAACGGTTAATTCTCGTCTTTTTATGCATTTTTGGCATATTGGGGCCTTTTTGGTGATGACATCATGATGATGTCATCATGGGCCCGGGTACGGACGGGTGACGTGGCAGCTGACGTGGGTGCCCAGGTGGCAGTGACACAGTGGAAGGGTGGACAGGCTAACAGCTGACATGGATACGACGTGGAGGCATGGTGGCGGCAAAGGAGGGGTGACGTCACGCTGATGGGGGCGTGACGTCAGCGCGGGGAAGAGGCGATAAGTGGTTTCCCCGGAAGGCCTGAGGGCGGTAAATGGTTTTGAGGGGGGGGGCAGCGAACATCGCGGGAGGCCGACACGTGGCGGGGTACGTGGCAATACCGCCAATCCCCCGGATGCAGAAGGTCGGGTGGTTCTCCTGTGAGAATGACCACCCACCGTTAGATGGGCGGGGTCAATGATCGTGCGGTGGGTGGCGATTATGGCGTGACAGCATGTTAAGGTGCGTGGGACCCACCCAATATTTAATTAGATTTAATTAAATCGGGCGCGGGGGTAGAAAACTTTAGGTTATGGGTTTTATGGGTTAGGCGCACATTTTATTAAAATGTTTTTATTAAAAAACTTTATAATAAAGTGGGCTTTTGGCGAAAAAAGGGGCAAATGGATTTAATGAGGGCGGGTTTTAGGATTTTTGACATTTAACCATAGTTTCTTGGAGAAAACCATAGTCTAGGGACAAGGGGTTAATACCAACCCCAGATAGGTTAATATTTCCCCAAGGAAGGGTTATATAGCTATAATGCTAGGGGGAGGGTATTTATAGATATTTTTTGGGAAATTTTTCCTAGATTCTAATAGAATTAGGGAAGCGGGGAGTTAGGGGGCTAAATAGTACATTAGTGGTCAATATGGCTTTGTGAGGTGAGTGAAGGGGTAAAGACTGAGTTCTAAGGGATAAAACTTAGAATTTGAAGCTAAATGAAATGATAAGAAAGCCTTTTTACACAAAAAATGTGGCTTCTTTTCTTGATTAAACTTCATGGTTTGACCTAGTAGTTTATCATGAAGTGAAGTGGGACTGGACACTTGAGCAGATCTCAAGGCCCTTGGGGGTGTTAGTAAATGAAGTTTGGGGGAAAATAGGGGAAATTAGACATGCTTCCAATGCTTGTCCTCCACTCTCTACTTCTGATGCCAATACCCTGAGTGGCATAAGTCTTTGCACTTAATAAGCCAATTGGTGACGGCCCTCCATTTCTACAACCTTGCACTACTTACCCATCCTAGTAATCCTAACATTTTTTCTTCATTTAAAGTGGTGCACTTGAATTAGCAAACCCTGATTGTCCTCTTTTTCTTCTGACTACCCTCCTATCTAAATTGTACCCTTATTTCTTCCAAGGACTCAGATTAAGTAGTTGGGCACCTTCATTTCTCTACCTAGCTAGTCATCTGCCAAGCTTGAGCTGTTTGGACAGGGAACATTCTCTATTCTGCAGCAAGAAATTTAAACATGGCATGGTCCAGTTTAGACTATTGGGCCATCCATCAAGTATGATTACAGCAATATTTGCAGAGCATGACACTGCCCAAAAGATAGTAGTGGCATTTTGGCTGGCCACTTTCCTGGTCTTTAGTTTGGGGTTCATTTTAACTTTTCTCTTGACCAATTGATTTTCTTACCTTTTGATTATTCTTTTAAGGCATACCCTCTTTTCATTTTTTAATTTTTTATAGCATGCACACAAAATATGGAACCTTTGCAGCCTGCAATGATGAACATATTTAGCCCTTCCACTGTCAATCATGAAAGATGAAACCTATTGGTATAGGAACTTAACACCCAGCGTGACTAGCAGTGGCTGAAGGCTTATCTCCAACATGACTGGTAGAGGTTCAGGATGTAGTGCTATAATTATTCTTCTTCTTTGACTTCCTTTTTCTCCTTTTTTTAGATTTCTTGTTACAAGAAAGAGGAGACGAAGGAATCCCAGATTTCTCTTTGAAAGAAGATGAACAATTATCACCCAAGTGATGCCCTTGAAATAGAGCATTCAACTAAGAGGCTTCAAGAGCATTCGGAATATTCTGAGTGGACCACAGCCAAATGGGCAGTCCAACATTCAACCCAGGAATATTCAACGTGGCCATCAAGGGAGTACCAATGTTTCCAAAGAAAGGAAAAGCAAAAGGATCCCCTTTTGGAAGGGTACCTTGGTTGGTTTCCCCAGGAATATTGGCCATATCTAACTGATTCTCAAACCCTTCCCTTACGGGAATGTAGAAATGACTTTTCAAGGAATATAAACACACAATCAAGACCTTTTGCCCTTGAGGAGGCAACTCCACAACTTTCGAAAGAATGACCAAAAGTCTTTCAAGATCGGCAGAGTGGTAAGTCAGTCGCTCCGAATATCAAATCCAAAAGTGACTAGACTAAAATACCTAAAGCCAACTATATACAAGGAGCAAAGAGCACTCACTATAAAGTCCCTAAAAGAAGTCAGCTAGTCAATCAACTTCCAAGTATTTCCGCTCCGGGTGATGAGGACCGGACACCAAAATACAAGAAAGTGGAGTAAGGGGCCTTCCGAAGATAGTCTGGGATAATGACGGCCCAGTCCTATCAGCGAAGGTAACAGAGGAAGTTACGCTGATCTCCTAACAACAGCTTGCGTTGGTGCAAGCCCCCAAGCTTCGCAAGGGTTCCCTCCAGTAGTACCGTTGAGAGTGATGCAACGTCGACCTCAGGTGCCACGGGATTCCCCTCCGTAGCCACCTATGTAGTTCCCTAGGAGTGGCAACTAAGGATACCAACTCGTTGCAGAAGCCAGGCGGAACGGTCTTGAGGTAAGTTCGGACAAGTAGGAGAGGGAGTATCTCTCTTCCCTGTCTTCACAGACCCTCGTGCTTAACTCCCAGATCCGGAGCTTTCCTGGTCTGCTATTGGATTTTCTCCCTTTAATCAGACTCCTATGTTTTGACGTTTTAGTGTGGCCTTGGAGAGTTAACTCTCCACTTGCCTATTCCAAGGCCCTAAAATCCTAAAACTTGTTTGTGTATCTTAAAATAAAACAGTTCTAGTTGATTTTAATTAGCGCTTGATTTTAAGGGCTGTTCCTTTAGGTCAAAGGATGGTGGAAGTGAAACTGATGATGTGTTTTTAACGCAAAAAAGATTAATAAAACTTAACTATATGCTTATGCACTTTGTCATTGGTTTTCGATGAAAAGTAATCTTCTACAGGGTTCAAGAGGAAACTTCTACTGAAACAATTTTTTTGTTTTCTTTTCTATTCATGCATACTTCACGCTCAAAAGTTAACAAATCTATTTTATGCCAAAAGAGATGCAAATTTGTCCTAAATGCAATACTAAATGCTTGATGCAAGATTGAAAACTACTCTAACAAGAAATAAAAGTTGTTTTTGTTCATCAAATTTCCTTTTTGCCACTTACTATATTTAGATGGAATTAAAGATAATAGAATTCGTCTAAATATTAAAAGCAAAACTCAAGATAACAAAAACATTTTCACTCAACAAAAGGAAGCAAAATGAAAAGCAAGTTCAAGAAAGAGAAAACTAAAACTTTTCAAAAAGTTCACTTGAAAGTAGAAACAAAAACAAAAACAAAAAAGGGGGTCCTTTTGAAAATGCTTTCAACAAAAACCATCACTTCACAATCAAAACAAGCAAGAAACACTTTTTGCAAGTTTATACCCAACAAGGAATGAAAACTCAACAAAAAACAAATGTGCTCAAAAGGGCTTTCGACAATGGAAGGCAGCAAGGAAAGCTTTGGTAGCAAAGACCAAAAAAGATCAAAAGAACGGTTTCAAGAAAGTATCAAAATGACTACTTTGATGAAACAAAGAAGCAATAGGTCATAAAAACTATTTCGTTAAGCAAACCAAAAGGTCACCAAGAACAAATTTAAACACAAAGATTAATGACAATCTTTTTAGCTCTGATCACTCAGGGCAGCCAAGATTCCAGTAAGGAAATCTTGTGTGTTTAAAGCAAAAAGATGATGACACTCGCAAACACGAAACAAGACCAAGACTTCTTATAATT
>APFE030188056.1:0-16030 GCA_000404065.3 Pinus taeda | reverse complement strand
GGAAAGAATATAACACAACCCAACACTTCCAACATCTAGAAACATTATGGTTAAGCAAACCAAAAAAGGAACATGCAATTATTTTACATTATCAAAAGGAATATGATTAGAACCAGATTTATACCTTTCTTTTTCACCTTTATCACCTTCATGAGGAGGTGAATCAAATGAAGAAGTGGCTCCCTTTGGAACACCATCAATCTCTTCAAGGATTTTAGAGTTTCCACAACTCTCTGGTTCAAGTGTATGCTTATTAACACCTTCTTCCTGCAAATGATTTTTCAATCTATTGCATTCCCCATGAATACAATCTTTACACTCTTGAGGTAAAAGACCTGAAATGAAACTCCTTCTTGGAACTATTTCAATTGTCTTCATGACAGCTTTGGAACTTTCTCCATAAGATTGTCCATAGTCAAGACCCAAATACATAGGCATTTCCTCAACCATTATTGGCTCAACAATACCATGTGAATGTTTGCCCAAGCCTTTTCCTTCATATGCCATCTTGGACATTAACTTGGACCCTATGTCTCTGGTATGTTTTTCAAAGGAACCAACATAAACATTCTTAGAATAATTTGAAGACAAACATGAATTGTTTACGTCTTCTTCAAGTTGATACTTGACCAAGGCTTCTTTGGCAACAAGGAGCTGTGTCTCCAACTCATGCATACTTTTCAGGTTCATATTTGCAATATGAAGTTGCCTCTCCATTTCTTGCAATTTGTGAGAAAGAAACTGCTTCTCTTCCATCACGGAATTCAATTGCTCTATCAGTGTGATGCTCTTCCTTCCATTCTCATACATTTCTCTCACCATATCCATCATGGTGAACAAGTCTTGCTTCTTGTCTTCATCAAAGACACTTGTGAAGAAAGAAGAATTTGAGGACTCACTTGTAGAAGTTGTCATTATCAAAATGAACAAAGAACTTCAAACAAGATTAACAAAGATCTTATTCAAGCAACCTTTTGAAAAAAACCTCTTGTACTTCAAGGATTGCTTTGAGGTCCTTTGGGATAAGAAGAATGCCTTCAACACTTCATCCTTCTTGTCCTCTCCTGGACTTAGCTTATCAATAGCTTTCCCTGAACCTTTGCAACTCAAACAACAGTTAGCTTACAAACAATCAAACAATCAATCCTTGACTTTTTAAACACCTTTCAAGTTAAACAAGCAAATATATTGCTCTGTTAATCAAGCATCCTGCTTTGATCGATCAAGCATCATGATACCACCTGCTCTAGTATAACTTGCTCTAATATAACATCCTTTGAAGGTGGCGTTAATCAACGTGATGATCTGATATAACCAGCTCTGATACCACCTGATCTGAAATGTGGCACTAAAGGCTTCTTGTCATGCTTACAAGATCCTCTCCCACTCCAAAGCTTATATATTCCCAAGATCCATGCTTATGATTAATAATTTGTAGAATTAAAAGAACTTGAAATAGGTGTATGCTTGTGTTTGTACTTAAACTATTAAGTGCTTTAAGTTTATTTGCTTGAACTGACATAAAACATATAACAACAAATACAATGCAGTAATACGCAATCACACATAACAGCAATATAATATGGAATTCACCCAAAACTTTTGGGCTACATCTCCTTGAGCTCTAATCAACTCGATTAGACTCTTTGGGAATATGGCTGAATTCTTTTACAAGTTCCACACTCAACTCTAATAGGTTAGGACTGAACCATTGGGCTAAGAATACCATGTTTATCCCTGGCCGTTTGGATCTCTGGCTCTCGGCTCTTTGCTCTCGCTCTTGGCTCTGGCTCTGGCTCTCGGCTCTGGCTTTGGCTCTGGCTCTGGCTTTGGCTTTGGCTCTAGCTTTGGCTCTGGCTCTCGGCTCTGGTTCTTACTCTGGCTCTCAGCTCTGGCTCTTGGCTCTAGCTCTAGCTCTGGCTCTCAGCTCTGGCTCTTGCTCTAGCTCTGGCTCTTGGCTCTCACTTTGGCTCTAGCTCTCAGCTCTGCTCTTGCTTTCTGAGCTTCTGGTTTTGCTCGACATCCAAGCAACTCCAAAACCTCCCCTTTCAATTGTGCTCTAGGGCTTTTGTGAGGCATCCCTCTGGCTCTGCGGCTTCCTGTCCATTTCTCTATGTTTCATCATTCCTTTATCTCTTTGACTAGCCCTCTAGCTCTCTGGCTCTGTGGCTCTGTGACTCTCTTTTTATAACACATTCCTGTTACAAAAATGCCTGCTTATAGCATGGCATAGGTGCGATGGACTGTTTCTAATGGGAATCACAAAGTCTACTGTTCTTCTGCCTACATTCTGAAAATAGCCAAATAATGGAATACACAGGCCAAACACATCATGGGTCGTTCAGCCGGATTTCAAATATTATGAAATCGCGTCCATAACCTTATCGGGTACGTGCCTTCATCGCAAATCAGAATCAAACGTCGCATGGGTTTGGTGCTTCCCAGTCCTTTGCATTCCCCAATCTCCGATCTCTGATCGCTTCGATCACCTATATCGCACATTGCATATTGGATCAGCCCAATGTACTGTGCTGATCGATATATATATCGCCAATCTGATCCGTCGATCTGATATATATCACCAATGCTGATTGGTGAACCCACTTTATCACCATCGCAAGTTACAACGGCCCTTTGTATCGGGGATCCTCCAATTGCTGATCACCGACGTAGATCACAATCGCATATCGCATTATCATCATCGCATGACCCCTTTGCATTTTGGTTCTCTGATCAACTAGAACTTTTGCTTATCGGTGCCATCGCATGTCAACAAGTCACATGGTCACTGCTGTTTTAAACACTTCGCTTGACTTTTTCTGAAGCAATGATAATGCTCCATTATAACATATATGCGATATGATGAAGGAATGCAAAGCGATGAACTTTAAGGGATTTTATGTTTAAAAACACATTTTCCCTTAAGTCCCATTTAATGAGAAATTGCCTCCTTTTCTAAGGACATTGGGCAAATTTATTTTTACAATAACTTCTTCATTTGAAGTCCATTTTAGCTCATTCAAATTGTGTTCGATTTAGAATGAAGAGATATATGCAGCAAGATTATTTCCAAGAGCATCCTTTGACTTTAATTTTCCTTTGTGAGGAATATTTTTAGACTTAGAGTCTATACTAGATCCATTTTGGATCAAGATGCTAGGGTTTCCTTCTCTAGAGGAGGGGTTGGGTTTGTTGAGAGTATTGCATCTGGAGAATTTTCCACACTTCCCTCTCTACTTCCTACGATCTCGGTGTTTTTATATACCTTTTCTCATGCTTATGGGAAAATTTAACAAGGGTTTCAAACTCCTTTCTTGACTTATTGGATTCAGGACTAATTACCCTCTACTTGTATTTTGTTTTTTCCTCCTCCCAAGGAAAATTCTTAAACAAAAATTATGACCATGATTCTCTTCTTTGTTCCATCTCATGAAAAAAATCATTTTAATGAGACTATAATGACAAGAACTAGTTTTGGCCCTTATAAATTTCGACTAAACACGTCTAGGCACTTTATGCAGACTTTAACATAGGAAGAAAGGAAAAATGACATCACAACCATCTGTAAAGTGGGGAAGAAGTCTTATATGGTAAAGAAAAACAATTGCGTACCTTCCCTTACAAGTTACAAACCTTTGGAATGCACATAGAAGCAACCACCATTGCCTATGAAATGCAGCTCCTGAGGACACCCTTGCACCAGTTGATCGACTTATATGCCAATTTGAGGAACTTAGAACACTCTCCCAAATTGAGTTTGCCCCGTTTGAAATATTCTCACCATTTAGAGGTAACCCCGTTACTTTACTCATTAGTTCTTCTAACAATTTTATCTTGATATTTCCAACTTTTTTTGTCTTCCCATCAAAATTTTGAGAAAATGTCATGGTTACCTTATCATTTTTCCCCTGAAACTTCTGGAGAAAATTCATCCACCCCTTTTCCTCAAATCTATGTTTTCATGCTACATATTTGGGGCTAGCGCAAAATTAAGTAAATGTGGGTTCATGCTTGTTGGCCCCATGCTAACAATGAAAATAATTTCAAGGCCACTCGAGGAGTTAGAAGGTCGCTACTTGAGTCATAGATGACTATGAATTGGAAAAAGATATGATATCAAGGATAAATTTCTTTTGGGTGCAGTATTTTTATGATTCAAATGGATGTTGGGATCTATTAGGAAGGGTAACCATTTTTTTGGATTATGCCAGGAATTGGGTTAATTCAAAATGACAAGAAAAAGTATCGAAGCATGTGCCATGACTGAAGGATAATAATCATTACTCATTGTTTGATTAAACAATTATTGATTATGTATTAAGTCATGATAACATATAAACTAAATGAATGGAACACAAACCACTAATCAGACTCTATTACTCACATTCTCTGTATTAATCGAAATAAATAAAATTATATCCATACCTTTGCTTGACTATATAATGATGTATAATGATTCGAAAAGAATGAGTTATAGAACACCTTTAGCATTATCGAAAGCTAATATTAATACTTTTGCAAATGTTGAATATGACGTGGATAGATTGTTGCCTTTAATTATAAACTCTTAATGTTTCCAAACTGATGCCTCTAAATTTAGTGCTGCCACTAAATTGGATGTTTTCAAACTGGTGATGAATGAACTTTAATTTCTATGATATCTTAATCATGGTCTAGAGTACCAGACTAATTTAGTACTAGAAAAAAAATGCATAGACAGTGTTTAAGTACTGAATTGAGTACGGAAATGTTGAAACTTTCCAGGTGTTGCAGGTGAAGGCTAGCAACAACAAAAATATTGAACCATTGAAATTGTGTTGAAACAACAACTAAGGAACACAGTTTATTAAAATCACTCTCATATTAGCTTGGAACTAGTTTGGAAAAATCAATTATAGGAGGAAGATCTGAGCTGAAATATGACTATCCTTGAAATTTTTGCTTCAAGCCACATGTTGGAACCACTATTCCATGGATTTTAGACCAGGCCTGGAATAGTTACTACCTATTGGAATTTCAATTTTAGAGAGTTTGAAATGCGCTAAAGAAGACTTCAAAATAACCCAACAAGGATCTTCCTCATCTAGATAGCGTCACAATTTGCTTGAATAGCATCCATGTACCATGCTTATACTAAACTGAGTGAAACTAATCTCGACTTCCTATTGTACCAAGAAGTTGTTGCTGACCCAATATTGAAGATTCCCCCTGATGTGCTTTTCTTGTCAGATGGACTCCCTATCCAATATGCATTTGTGAAGCCTAGAAGTTTCACTCCCTATATCCGTCTGTACCAAATACCAAACTGAGTGGTGCCTCTGAGGTATCTTAACACATGTTTAGCTGCCTTCCAATAAAGTTTGGTTGACTTAACCCTTTCTTTACTAAGTTTGTTAACTACAAAAGATATGTCTGGTCACGTGTTAACCAAATACATAGGTGAACCCACAAGCCACCTATAGATAGTAGGCTCCACAACTTCACATGAAGTGACATTGTCCTTCAACCAATTATATGATAGAGGAGTCTCAACAGGTTCATTGCTCTCCATGTAGAACTTCTTCAATATCTCATTGGTAAAATTTCCCTAAGAGACAAACAGTTCATCATCTCCTTTCCATACTTCCATACCAAGGAATTAATGCATGAGCCGCAGGTCCTCTCAAATTATCTTGCAAGATCGGCTTTGCAAGATTTTACCAGCTTCTCATCACTTGTTATTATTAATTAAATCATCGACATATACTACTATAATAAACAATTTACCTTCAACCACAATATCGTAAAGGTTCGCATCTACTTCACTTTTGGTGAATCCCAACTCAGTGAAATAAATATCAATCTTGGTCTACAAAGAACGACATTCTTGTTTCAATCGATACAATGCTATCTTAAGTCTACACACATGCGACTCTCTGTTGAAGGTCTAAAATCCTTCCTGTTTCTCAATGTACACCTCTTCCTCAATCACTCCGTCAAGGAATGTTGTCTTCACATCCATATAATGTATCTTCCATCCCATTTGCACTAAAAGTGATAGAATAGGTCTGATTGAAGAGTACCTTTCTAATGGAGGAAAGGTATCCTCATAATCAATTCCCTCCACCTGAGAGAACCCTCTGGCCACAAATATTCCCTTGTGTTTCTCCACACTCCCATCTATTGCTTTCTTTACCTTCTAAATCCATATGGAACTCACCACTGACTTGTCTGATGGTCTTGGGACTACTTCCCAAACATCATTTTTCAAAATGGAGTCATACTCCTCTACTATGGAATCAACCCATACTGGTTGTTGCACTTCTTCCTTGAATGAGGATGGCTCAATCTCGACATTCTTTCTTATAAGAGCCATGTATCTAGTGTACCGATCTGGTGACCTCCTGTGCCTGTGCTGTGATGTGGGTCCTCCCACATTCTATGTAGTAGCATGTATCAATTTGTGATCCTCTCTCATGAGCTTCCTTCCATCTCTGGAAATCTCTACATGAGTGGGTGCTTCCAATCTCTTCTCCTATGCATGTGGTTGCTCCATATCATTCCGAGGTTCTTCCTTTGGACCTAAAATCTCCTCATATACATGTAACTAAGCTCCCTCTCAAGGGAACATTTGATGGTCTTCTCTTCATCGAAATTCACATCTCTATGAACCACTGTCATCGTGTGATATGGAAGACACACTCGATAGTTGTGAGGTGTATCAGTGTACCCCACAAATATGCCCAACACAGTTGTTGGTTCTATATTTTTCCTTGCATCCTGGGTAACATGACAGTAAACTAATGAACCAAAGATCCTGAAGTGTGCCACATGTTACCACAAATGCTCCAACTCTAGTAATTTCTCCCTCTAATTTATCGAATCCTAGTAGTTTTGATAGGTCTCGGGAAAGCATAGAAGTGCTAGGCTGACTAGATCATCTTCAACAATTGTAACACCAACACTTCCATGCTCATCCTGACATTGGGTGAACTTGGCCAAGTACTTTGGTATTGTGTCGCCCCTCTCCATCTTAATTTTCTTGAGCTTTTCCTTCAGTGCCAACTTCATGTGGTCATTTTTGTTTTGAAATAGGTCTATCAAGGCCTTCCACATTGCATATGGAGTCTCCTTACCATGGAGGCTTGAGACAATATGATCTCAAAATCTTTCTAGGATAATCGATCTTGCCTTTGCAACATGTTTTCTCTACTTTGCAAGATCTTGAGAATAGTTGTTGGAGGCTTAGGAATATCTTTGTTTATGAATTCCTTAAGCTCATTGTCTTCCAACACTACCTCCATCCTATCCTTCCAAGCAATATAGTTTGAACTACCCTTAAGGGCATATTTGAGTCTAAATCTGTAGAACGACATCCAGCTCACTATGCATGATAATGCAAATCCGGTTTCACTCGCAAAAGACAAACTCCTATTATCCTATTCTAGAGTGATTTATGCTCTTATACCATGTAGAAATTCATTGTAGATTCAAACTACTTATGTAATATGCTAAAACAAAAGACTTGAATCTACTCTACTCATCAACGAAAACAATTAAATGATCGTGAAATCACAGAGCATACAAGAGAAATAATTCAATCAACACATTACATAATGGTTTCCTTGGGAAATCCACAACTAAAAACCCCTGCTATTTGTATATTTCATTATTCTAAAAATATGAGACGATTACAATGCTTTGCTTAAGCCTGAGCAACCTTTTGCACTATCTCTATCTATCTCACAACTTCCTAGACAAGCCCAGGACAATACTTAACCAAATTTTCCTTGTGTTGTTTCCTTGGGAATTAGACCCTATTAATTAGGGAAATTCCTTAATTGGAATTGTGCAATCCTCATAGGCCTTCCTCTAAATGCATGTACCACCTATATAATTCATATGATTATACAACTGATAGTACATTGTCCATGAACTCCAATATTAACTAGGTAACTCTCATATTTGACATGCATGAGTTATTTATGAGTGAATCATCAATTATCTAGTTGACCACATGAAGCAGCACCCCACTTTCTGCCCTCCTACTAGTTCCTCCATCAGTTGGAACTAGTTTAACTAACATTAACAAAGCAATTAAATTAATTAATTACAACTCAAAATAAAATCAACTGGGGCTCCAACAATGTAGGAGACACTCTACATGACTAAAGTTAAACCCTCAACTCGAATTAATTGAGACAACTAATTCAAATTAAATTAGTTAACTAATACAAGTTGTCTTGTGATGTGGAATTACAATTTTATTCCTAATTTAATTCAAGGAAAACAATAAATTAGGATTTTGTTGATGCATTTTCAACATTAACTACTTTAATGGTTTGGTTGTTACTCTTCTTCATCCTATGTTTATTAATACAAATATCCAAAATGATTTTAGTGTAGATAGGTATGTCTTTAATGGCTTGTAATAAAGGGATCTTTATACAAAAATTACTCAATTCAGAATCAATTCATATTCCACAGGTACCTCAACTTTATTTACAAGAAGTCTCTCTGGAAATGGTGGTTCCAATGGTTCATGTGGTTCTCTTGTCACACCATTATTTTTGGTTTCTATTTGTTTATGTTCATCCTATTTGTTGTCAAATTCTATTTGAGGATCCTCCCCTTGTATGACCATTGCATATTTGTTCTTATTAATCATTTTCCCAGATCTAAGTTGAATTTAATTTATAGGAAAGTAAGTAATAACATAGGTGGGAAAAGATTGTAATTCTATGTTTTCCATAGGCTAAGGAGGTTTATTAATAGGATTTTATATAGGTTGTGCAGGTAGTTTTCTTGGTCATGGAGGGTTCAAGTCAAATGATTGTTTGATCTGTTATGAAGATGGATTAACATTTTGAGGTATTGGTAGTGGATGCGATGGTAGGGGTGGTAGTGGTAATGAGGATTGCTACTGTGTGGGATAGGGTGGGTTGTAACCTTGCTAGTACTGAGGCACATTAGGTGTCTATGGCACATAAGGTGGATATTGTGGTTGATAATAGATATATGAGGCTGTTGGAATTTGGGACTAATAAACTTTCCCATAAGGGTTTCCTCTCCATCCTTGATTCCGCGGTGAATGTTGAGGCTCAACCACTTAGAAATTTTTAGCTAACCATTTCAATCCAAATTTAACTTCAGTTCAAACCATAAAATATACAAGCCAAAATCCAAGAGTTGTTCATTGATAATGCTCCAACCTTCATACTGTCAATTCAATGCCTCAACAGAAAATTATAAATATAAAAAACAAGAATTGATTTGAAATGTAAATATGAAAATCAAATCATTCAAAACTATGAAATTTGATTAACTACAATCACACTCAAATATCATGCTACAGGTGCGTTATATCACCGCACAATTGTTCCTGCTCTAACTCAAATTGATTACAACTTCACTAAGGTTGGTGGTGGGCCCTGACCACTACCTTAGACGAGTTAAGCCACAACAATAGAATTACATATCAATAACACATAAGCTCATGGAATAAAGGTCAATATTAATATATAAATCAATATTTCAGAAATACATATATAATATAGTTCAAAGTTGTGATAAACATAGTTTTTGAAAAAATTTAGGATCACTATTCTTTCCTTCTTGCTTGCCAACCCTCATAACACTGCTAGATGCTCTTTTAAAGAGATTGTTGTCTAAATATAGGTTTAACTAAATGAATAAGAAAAATAACACCAACCTCAATTTACCCCACTTTAGTGCACAACAACTGCTTGTGTAGCTCTACTATTGTTGGTTGCATTGCAATCTTCACCTCAACATGCTCATTCCCCCTTGCACATTAGCCCAAACTCCCTCTATATGCTACCTGTCTCTCCAACACAATGTCATAGGCCTAAAACCTAGCTACTACAATCATAGCATCGTCATTGTCTACCTTTCTCTTTTTACTCTGGCACAACCCTATTTTATAGACTCACCTTCTTCCCTACGTAATGATGTTATCTGCATTCCCAACACCACAACTCTCGATCACATCACCATAGACTATACCCTTAGTGCACAGTCTTCGTGGGACATCCATTTCCTATAGTTTGCAAGATTTCTTTACACAACAATGTAATGACCTATTATACACATAACTCTCCCTTTGTGTTATGCACTGAATTTACTTTTATTTTCTAGCGTTGTTTATCATAATGAACATCTTTGAAATGTCAATTATAGTAGATTTGGAGTGCCTCAGTGTTTCCTCATCAACAAAAGAGATGGCCCCACTTAAGGGGAGACCAAGTAAAGAGATTTTTGAAGGTGTTGAAGGCCCCACTTAAGAGGAGACCAGGTAAATAGATTGTTGAAGGTGTTGAAGGCCCCACTTAAGAGGAGACTAGGTAAAGAGATCATTGAAGGTGTTGAAGAAGGGGTAGAAGAAAGTTCTATAATCTCAACCCCAATCTATATAGATACACCATGTTGCAATGATAAATCCATGTCAATAACTTGCTCAGGTATATATTATCTATTTGCACGCAAATAAATTCCCGGGGATGAGGAAGATGTTGGAGTGTATCAAAATGTGAAGATATATTGGTTACATAATATAGCATCGCATCTCGCAATTCTCCCATTTGTAGAAACCATCGAGTGGATCATAAAATAATTGATGTAAAGGATATGACCATTCAAGACAATAATGACATATCTTTGGCAACATACATATATACATACATACATACATACATATATACATACATATACATATACATATACATATACATATACATATACATATATCTCTCTCTCTCTCTAGATATATATCATTGCATTGCAAAGTATTGCAAATTCCTGAACTATCAGGTAGCTCTCATAACAAAATGGTATGAATATTTTTCCTTAGCTAATTAAGATATCTTAAATACATGGTGGAAAGACCCTAACAAATTTTGGATGAGAGCTGATTGACTCTACAAGACCAAGTTGTTAAGAAAAGCATATCGGTTGGTAGTGGACATGTGTTGTCTTTTTTATGGTAAATCAAATGTAGATACATTCGAAGAATCTTGGGAGCGATTAATATATAGCTGGGCCCAAGAAGGAAGCATGTTCAATTGGGCATAAATATTATGTACTTCAATTCATACAAGGGTAAAAGAAGCTTAGAAGCTTAGACTTTCTATTTCAAGAGTGTACACAGTTTGTGGCGGCTGTTTACTCAAGAGTAATGCATCTAAATTGTAGTACAATTTTTCAAATACAAGAGTAAATGGATGTAGCTAGAGAACTCTAATTACAATTTAAAGAAAGCTCAATTTGCTAGTGAAACCAAATCATGCATTCATTCGAGTATTGGTCAAGAATACAGTAACAATAACTCATTTCTCTTTGAACTGATTGATTTTCCAAACGTAATTTCTAATTTGAACAACATGGATCTCGGTCTGAGAGCGTAGACAGTAGTAGTCAATACTCTTTACAGTAGAGAATCTCAAGATAGCACTGAACTAGAATGCTGAACTACATGGTTAAATCTTGAAACACCAATAATAGACTACTGAATTAGATAGTTATATCGTGGATAATAACAACTAGAATCAATATTTCCGCAGCATGTAAAATAGAGTAATTTTGTTAAGTCTAGCAATACGAAACAACAAAGCAATGTGATTAAAATAAGTGGAAATCAAACCAAACCATCACACGACAGAAATCATAAAAGAATGGTACAGGAACAACAAGTGAATCCACCAGGGTCGGGCCCTTAGCCGCTAGTGAACATAGCCAGATTACTTCAGTAGATGAGAAGGAACAACAATCGCTTTATATATTAATCATTGCAAAATAGTTATAGCCAGTTCACACTCTATTTCAACAACGAGAGTGGATGATCAAAGTTACAAATACAATAGTAATTCTCGTCCACTCTACTTACAATTACTGCCTTTTATAATGGTGAAGAGGTAAAAGGATAAACAGTAACAGTGATCCCTCAGGATCAGGGGATCCTGAGGGATTCACGCAATCTTCTAACTTCAGTTATCTTTTCCTCCTTGTGCTACTCCTGTGATTCACTTTTCTTTTGTCCATAAATACATGCTCCATCCTTGGCTTTCTTGTTCTTTCGTTGTCCCTTGGCTGAGGAACATCAGTTGTCCCATTTCGTCTTTTTCCTGCATAAAGAGTGATAACAGTTAGCTAAATCGTGATGATAGATAATTTCCTTATTTTTACCATAATCCTTTGATATATTAACACTTTAGGGTGTCGAAGGGATATAACTAAAGAAAAGGATGATGAAATAAATGATATATGCATACCTTTTCCATGACTCAACAATCCCCTAACTGTTGGTAGTGAATTTTCCCCATCAACCATTTTTGGTGCTAGAAAGAGGGTCACCATTGCATGGTTAGTAGGTTCTCTCACTCTTATCATTTTGAAACATCTCGTTAAGATAACAATTGACCTGTTTCCCGTCAATCTAACCCTGATACATTAAAATATCCTAATATTGAAGATTTGCCTCCTCCCAATAGTCTTGAACAATTATACAAGATCACATAAGAGGATCTAACATCTCTCAGACCTTTTACTCAATCTTATGCAAAATGGATCAGTACACTCCTTGTTTCTGGTCTTCTACCCCACAAGCATGTAGTAAGGAGACCAATGACCGATCATGGTGTACTAGTAGATTTTTTGAATAATTGGTGTGCACATATTTAGTTGATAAACTAGAATGTATTGAAAAGTGTCATTTATTTGGTCCCTTTGATGAGGAAGATGAGGGGTCAAAACGTGGTGAAAATATAGAAGGTGACAAAGAACATACCGGTTCAAAAAGTGAAGACAAGCATGTAGAAAAAATATGGTCGATAAACAATTGGTATGGATGGATCAAGGGGATTTGAACTTCAAGGTCACTTACATGATTTGCCTCAGCGTTCAGGAAATTTGCTTCTGAAATTGACCAAAATAAATTAACTTTCACAAAAGATCATATTCAAAATTTCTACATGTCCGTAAGATTAATGAGTGTTTAATATAAGGATGTGGCATCCAAATTATTTTCTTACACTTTTGAGAATAAAGCTGCCACCTAGCGTTATAATCTTCGGGTGGGTTCCATTATAAATTGGGAGCAATTTCAAAATGTGTTTATGGATAAGTTTGGAGAAGAGAAAATGTCAGCTACACTATTAAAAGATCTAAGTGTTTTGAAAATGGAGAAAAAAGAGAAAGTTAAATATTTTGACGAACACTTCACTACGAAATTGAATAAATTCATCACCAATTTACACCCTCATTTTTCAATAGCTATTTCATATTATACATTAGCCCTACATTCTAACATAGTAATGTTTGTGAAAAGTGATAATAAGGCAGTCGAAAAATGCATGCTTTCTATTGGTGTACATCACATACAAGAAGATTTCAATGCTAGTGGGAAGAAGCCTCAGGAAACTATGAATAAACATGCTTAGAAAGAGGCTAGTGACCTAGTGAGTGTCATTAAAATGATGAAGAAGTTAATCAATGAAGTTACAGATTTCAAGAATAGTGTTGGGGAAATTTCTTCAAGCAATACATATTTCGAATTGTTTTTTAAGCATAAAAACAACCCCCTGGTTAAATCTACCTAGAACTCTAGTGTAAACATGAATGTTGAAGAGCTTGGGTTGGATGTTTTCTATTTGGATCATCAAGCAAGTCACTTGGAGAAAACTTGTGTACAATGGATTAATTCTATGCTTTGGTAATAAATAAATTGTTGTATGGTAAATCCATTGAAGATCAATCTGAACAACAGGTGGAAGAAGAATCCAACCCTGCAAATGATAACTCTAATGTAGGATCAACTATGCTATTGTGGGATGTGGTGGTTGACAAAGAGTAAAAAATAATCAAAGAAGTTTTAGTTGGAGAAAGGCCTCCAAATATTACAACATACAAAGTAAAAGGACGGTAGATGAATCTAATCCTCAACCGTAGTGTAAAGATTTATTGAGACAGATACTTCGTACAAGGAACAATAACCAAAATTCACCTTCTCAACCTAAAAGAAGTCAACAAACCAAAGATGCGTACAAAAATACCATAGAAAATCCAAAAGCCCCTGAAGCATCTAGTAAGCCTTCTCAAGCCACACCTTCACCCACCCAACGAAGTGTAAGAATGAAGGTGGGGTATGGAGTAAAAAATTATTGATGGTATGAAGAAGACTATAGAAAATGTAACACTCTATGAGATGGGTCAAATTCCTTAAAAAATAGAGTTAATAATCCAAACATTCAACTTGACAGTTGTGCCGAGTATGTTTGGTTATGCATCCACCAATTCTGGCAATACCACATCAGTTGCTCAAACCAAGGCTACATAAACTAACAAGGTTATAATTAATGCAACGAGTATTAGAGTTCATTCCAGATCACAAACTTTAACTTTTCTATTTACTTTTGAGATATTTAATCATAATGTTCATAATTGTTTAGTATATTTTGGTGCTTCAACTAATGTTATCCCATGGTCAACTTGTAATAAAATAAACACCACACCCGAGAAAAACAATGCCAAAATTACACAACTAGATAGGACTGAAGTACAAGTAATTGGTGAACTCAATGATGTACTCATTCGATTATCATCAAATCTGATGGTTGTCCAAGCTATCGATATAGTGGTGGCTGACATTCTTGAAACCTATGGTATTCTGTTGAGTGGATATTGGTCAAAGAAACTTCAGGGATAATTTGATATTGATTGGTCTCACATGTGGCTCACATTTAAAGGAAACAATAATCAAATAAGAATTGATAGTGAGCCACACATGAAGTATATCATGAGAGAACTAGAAGGACCCAACATGCCCATCAATTTTTCTACAAAAAAGGGAAGAAAAATGTGGTGGCAGATGCACTCTCAAGAAAGGATGAGGATGTGGAAGCATTGTTGTGCCTCATTTCTATTATCCAACTAGATTGGATAAACGAAGCAAGGGAGGAATGGAAGAATGATGAAGAAGTGTGGGCACTTATTTGAAAGTTACAACAAGATTCGAGTACATCTGATACATTTAGTTGTCAAAAATGATTCATTATGGTACAAAGATCACTTATACCTCTGTAAAAATTCCCAACTCAAACAAAATATTCATCGAATTTTCACACTTCTCCCTTAGGAGAGCACTTAGGATTTTTAAAAACTTACCACAGGGTTAAGAAGGAATTTTTTTGGGATGGCCTTAAATCGAATATTCAAAAGTTTGTGGTGGAATGTTTGGTTTGCCAACAAATAATTTGAAAAAATTAAGACCCCGGGTCTATTACAACCTTTATCAATTCCAGGCCAACGTTGGGAGGAGGTTTCAATGGATTTTATCACAGGTTTACCCAAGTCTGAGGGAAAGAGTGTCATCATGGTGGTAGTTGACAGACTTACCAAGTATGCACACTTTTGTGCATTATCACATCCATTTAAATCCAATACAATTTCTACTGCATTTATGGAAACAATTCAAAAGCTACATGGAAACCCAAAGATTATTGTAAGTGACAGAGATCCCATTTTCACTAGAAATTTTTGGACAAAATTATTTTCTTGTCTTGGTACTCAGTTAGCTCATAGCTCATCTTATCATCCTCAATCTGATGGGCAAACTGAGATAGTAAACAAATGTTTGGAAGGATATCTTCGTTGTTTTGTATATGATAAATAGACACAATGGGTCAAATGGTTGCCTCTGGCTGAATGGTGGTATAACACTTCCTTCCATACAGCAACAAAAATGACCCCATTTATGGCACTTTATGGGTATCAGCCACCATTCATCACATCATATTTAAGAGAAAATTCTAAGGTTCAAGCAGTGGAACATCACATCGAACATCAACAACAAGTCCTCCAACTCTTAAAGGATAACCTTGTGTTGGCACAGAATAGAATGAAACAACAGGCAGATCAACATCGCAGCGAAAGAAGTTTTTTTGTAGGTGATTGGGTATTTCTACGGCTACAACCATATAAGCAAATGTCCCTCAAGCAAGCTAAGAAGGATAATAAATTATCACCAAAGTATTATGGT
>APFE030188055.1:155914-179572 GCA_000404065.3 Pinus taeda | reverse complement strand
ATGAATATTTATTTGCAGTAACTACTAAGACCCCTTGGTATGCAGATATAGCTAACTATTTGGTTACAGGGAAACTACCTCCACATTTATTTCCTGGTGAAAGAGGAAAGATTATTCAGGAGAGTTCAAAATATTCATGGATTTCTAATGAATTGTTTAAAACAGGGCTAGATCTTGTGATCAGAAGATGTGTTAGGGAAGATGAAATGACTAATATCCTCAAAGCATGCCATGATGAGCCACTTTGCTGACAAAAGGACAACCTATAAAATCCTTTCTTTAGGATATTATTGGCCATCCCTCTTCAGAGATGCAAAACAATAGGTCAAAAGGTGTGACAGCTACCAAAGAGTAGGGAAACCTACCCTTTCAAATGAAATGCCATTATAGCCACAGGTACTCATCGAACCCTTTGAAAAATGGGCTTTAGATTTCAATGGACCTATTAATCCACCATCTAAGCAAAGAAAGTATATATTGGTATGTACTGATTATGTCACTAAATGGGTAGAAGCCAAAGCATTATTTTCTGCCACTGAGATTTGAGTTCTTAGTTTTCTTTATGAGGATATTTTTACTCGCTTTGGTGTTCCAAGAGAAATTGTGACAGATCACGGAAGTCAATTCACATCCAACCTGGTGGAGAAGCTAATGGAATAATACAAAGTCAAGCACAGAAAATCTACTCCTTACCATCTGCAAGCAAATGGTCAAGTGGAGTCTACAAACAAAGTTCTTGAAGGCATCATTACCAAGATTGTTCATCTACATAGAAGAGATTGGGCAGAAAGGCTTCCTAAAGCCTTATGGGCCTACAGAACTACATGGAGGAATACAACAGGACATTCTCCCTATGAACTTGTTTATGGTAAGGAAGTCCTGCTCCCCATTGAGTTCCAAGTTAAAACTTTCAAGATGGCAGTTCAGTTGGGAATGGATCTATCAGAAGCCCAAAAGCATCGAATGGAGCAGTTGAATGAACTAGATGATATCAAACAAGAAGCAATCATAAGAACTGATCTAGTTCAATATCAAAGAGCTAAGTGGCATGACAAATACATCAAAGAGAAAAAGTTTCAAGAAGAAGACTGGGCATTGCTATTTGATTCCAAGTTTAAAGACTTCAAAGGTAAATTTCAAACTCATTGGCTTGGGCCATATGAGATCGACAAAGTCTTTAGCAATGGAGCAGTAAGAATCAAACACCATTGATGAATATCAAACTCCTCTTTTTGTGAATGGTCACCGATTAAAGATCTATCATAAGCCACTCTCAAAGGAAGAATTTGTCAAAATCTTTCAGGATAATTCTGCAATAAGGCTGGTGAAGAAGAATTCTTCTTCTCCACCAGCCTAGTCCTTGTTCTTTTTCTATTTCTAAAAATAATAATAACAATAATAATAATAATAATTGTATAAGCCTAAAAACCAATCATTGATTGGCAGTCTTAAACAAAAAATATAGGGCGAAAATCAGAACCTTCTGACGCCCTATATTTTCCAAAAAAAAAAAAAATTCTCTCTCTCATTTCATAGTTCCATTTCACTTCATTTCATTCCACTCCACCCCATTTCACTTCATTTCATTTCATTCTACCAAAAAAAGTCTTTTCATGACCAGTTTCCATTCACTCAGTCATCATTCATCCATCCCCATTCAGTCATATGGTCATTGTATCAGTTTCCGTAGCTGAATCCTGTTTCCGTAGCTAAAACTGTTTCTGCAGCTAGTTGTTGTTTTCATAGTTAGCCCTATGTCATTCAACATTGAAAGTCAGATGTTAGACAAAAATAATAAGAATCAAATTCAGGTATGACCAAGGACATATTTCGAAGACATGAGGCACCTAAAAGCATCAACAGAGAGCAGCTGATCAAAGGTTAATGGACGAAAAGTGGCAAAAATTCCAAGGTATGAGTAAAATTTATTTCAAATAACATTTAGAACACATTTTATATAGTTATGAAACCATGGCTCCACTATATGCAATGATTGACATTGATAGCCTCCATAACCGTTCCATGACCTTTACATGATCCCTCCACAAACCTTGCATTAATTTTTAAACGACCTCATGATCAACCTCCAGATTTAACTCATGATTGGCTGTACTTTGACACTCCACTTGTTAAACCGGGTAATTATGGGGACGTGGTCGATTTGATCACGGCTCTTCTCCGCTGCACAAATTCCACAGCCATTTTGTAAATGTGCTAACGTCTACTCCGCAGCCATCTAGTTCAAAAACTTTTCCGGGCTCACTTCACTCCCCTACTGTTCTATTGAAGTTACATTTGTGTCTCTACTCTGTTCACATAAGCCTTCGCTCCACTCTGTGAACGCATTCCTGCTACCTGTTCTCTGTTTTTCCATCACTGATTTTTCTCCATAAACCTTGTCCATTCCTCGCTAACCTAGCCTTCTCACTTCTGTCGAACCATTACCCACATAGATGTATTTTAAGGCAGGAGGAAGGAATGGGTCTTTTGTTGAGAGCAGAACCGGAATGGACCAAGTTCATGGAGGGGTATCCACAATTGAAAAGCATACTAAAGAAGGCACGGTGGCTACAATTCATTTAGAAGTTCAAGGGCTACAATAAGGAAATTGCGAAGACTTTTACGAGGTCTTTTAATGGCCTGGAGGTTGAAGTTGGAGACCTTAAATTTTCTGTCATAGAGGCATCTATAGTAGCCGCAACAGAACTCCCACAGGAGGGAGAACGGTGGTTCAAGAACAAAAGCTTTGACGAGAGGGCCTGGAGGGTTATCCTAGGAAATCTAGGTATGCATATCACTATGTTCAAATGAGGAATCCCTGTATATGCTTTAGAAGAAAAGTGGGCTAGTCTATTATTGATTATCCAAAAGTTCATTACCTGTGAAGGACGTTTTGGGTCCATGTATATGTATCACACCCGGTTGCTGATGAATTTCTTAGAAAATCAAACCCTCAATCTGCCTTACTTTTTATTGAATAGTTTGAAAAAGATGTCGGTAACTATCCAAAAGAATTTGGAGGACATAGAACCCCACCTGTACCATCACGGGCTTGTGAAAATTTTAATTGAAAAACAGTTAAAGGAAAAGAAGGACACCTGGGAACAGTTTTTGGTTAGAAACTTCTTTCAAGATCCCCCTGAAACACCAGAGAGCAGCTCAACAAGGAAGAGTAGGAGGAAGAAAACCAGTGTAAGAATTCAAGACACTCCTACTAACATAACCAAAGAAATTAATCAAGAAGAGAAGCTGTCTGAAAGTAAGATGGAAAGAACTGAGGATAGGAAGCAAAGAAAATTAAAGGGGAAAAGAAACATTGAGGCTGTTTATCAAACCCCAGAACCTTCCTCAGAAGAGGACCACCAAATACTGTCTAAAAGACTAGTTTATCTTCAAGAAAAATCAACTGCAGCAAAGAAGAAAGGGAAAGAAAAACAGAGTGTGGAGAAAGAGGACACTAGATCACAAAATTTAAGGAGGAGATCCACTTAAAGGGAAATTGAGGACAGTGCAAACAAAAGGGCCCCACTTCATTGACTTAGGAGGGGAAACACCGGAACAACCTTCATCTGGCTGTAGCCCACACCATGCTCCTATTTCTCAGCTAGATTTTGACATGAGTCCCTCTCGACCAGATTTTGAGAACAGTCCTTCTCAACTGGATTTTGGGGTTAGCCCAAGAAAGACTACACCTGAGATAGACCCAAACCAGCAAGAAATGTATGATTACATTGAGTTGTTAGAGAAGACTGCCACAGATCCAGGCACTTCATCTACCCAGCCTAATGCAGCACAGGAAGCCCTAATCCAATCACTAAAACAGGAAATTTTTGAACCAGAAGTCTTAAATAGACACATCAAGAGAGAAAATGAGACATTGAAGGAACAAAGTAGATTGGATAAGATCATTCACGACAACACCATGTTGCATCTTGGGCTGTGGCAGAAGAAGAATAGGAAGTTGAAGAAAAATAATAGGAGGTTGAGTAGAGCTCTTATCAACCTCAAATTCAAGTGCTTAATGAGAAAGCCTAGGATGTTAGTAGTACCAAGAAAGAAGAGAAGAGGGATGGATGTGCTAGCAGAGGTCTCAGAACACATGAACTGAAGGGAGGATGGTCAAAGCTTTGGTTGCATGGGGACATGCAACACCTTCACAGTGGGGGTATGTTGAGCCCTGAATTTGCATATCTCCTACACACTTTCCTAAAAACTTTCCACCCACTTGGACCTCATAAGCTATCAACATCACTGCATATTGATTCTAAAAAGAGAATTTAAAGTGGTTTTCTAACTATGTTTTGTGTTTGTTGTTTGAATTAGATTTTTCTTATGAGCTGCGGATTGCAGCCACTTTCTGCAGCTCGTTTTGTTAAACTCCAGGTTGCAGGCGTCATCAAGAAGAACGAGGCACATGGGCAAGTTAGAAGTGACCTGGACATGGATCAGGTCCTATTTGTTTATCTGGATGCATTAAGGAAAGCAGTGGTCAACAGTGGTCAAACGGTGGTCCAACGTAAGAGTCCTACAACAGCCGGACTCTGTTTTCAACCACGTGAAGGATTCGTGGCCATTTCTAGATCCCTGGGCTCATGTTGACACCTGTAGGCTGCCCCACGATGTGAATCCAATAGCCTTCTTTGATAGATTTAATAATCTCGGCAACCATCATGCTAAATTCATGGACGCTGTCTTTTACGTGTCTTCTGTTGATGTAGTTTCACAGGAAAACAGTTATGAAGTTTTTGTTATAAATAATGTGTTTCCAAACGCATAGAGTTAGTCTTTTATTAATGTAAGTTTGTTGTTAAAGTTGTTGTGCTGTAACACTAGTCCCACTATGGTAACATTGTTTTGAAATATAAAAGAAGACTCTGTTTTGACATGATTGTGTGAGCATAATTCTTGATTGATAGCCTGTTGATCGAGGCTGTGCAGAGGGCCCCTGCACACTGAGGTTTTGTTTTTCTTATTGTTTTAAAGTTTTATGCATTGTTTCCTCATTTCATTTGCACATATTTCATAAGTTATCCACCTGTGTATATTTCAATTGTTATGGTATTAGCATTTCATTTCTGTACATGATTTTTCAGCTCTGTATATTGTTAATAACACTGATCAGTGTGTGTGTGTTTTAGGATAGAGTAGGCCCAGTTATTTTCATACAGTTTTTTACAATAACTAGTGAAATGGAATTAACCTCTTTGTTGACTTTGCTTTTCTTAGTTTTTTTAATTCCAGTTATGCTTTGATTCCAGTCTTGTTCACTTGCTTTAGTAGTTAGTTTAGATATCAGATTGTTCATATCATTGATGTTATCTCCGAAAGCCATAGCTTAGACTACTTGGCGAGGTATCAAACTATAAATGATGTGGTTTGATTTTAGTTTTACTTTTCTGCAATTAGACATCAGCTTACTCATATCATTGATGTTATCTCCGAAAGCCATAGCTTAGACTACCTGGCAAGGTATCAGACTATGAAAGATGTGATTTGATTTTAGTTTTACTTTTCTACAGTTAGATATCAACTTGCTCATATCATTGATGTTATCTCCGAAAGCCAAAGCTTAGACTACCTGGCAAGGTATCAGACTATGAATGATGTGAATTGATTTTACTTTTATTAGATTGCAATTTTTGATTTGCCTGAGTGCAGTAGCTTAGTTCATTTTTCTGTATTTAAACAACAGTAGAGATAATGGTTTCATGATCAATAGTTCATTATTTGTTTGACTTGAGTAGCAGCACATTTGCATTTTTGTTCAAGTATTAATTTCATCATTAGTATACCCTGAGACCCTCTGAAGTGTTAAAGTTCTGGAAATCATTATAGAGGACATAATTGCCTTAAAATTTATATCCATACTTTCCTTCTAGAGTATTCTTAAAACTCAGGGATAGAATTTCCATTCACATTAGGAGACAAACAAGGATAAAAAACCTCAAAAAAAAATAAAAATAAAAAACGACAAAAGGTAAGAAATAGGTTGTCTTGCACATATAGTGCACCACACTTCATCAACTTATGAATCCCAGATTGATAATTAATATAGCAATTTAGGACACACTAAATTCACCAAACAGTGTTTACGAAAAATAGAAGAGAGTCATATTTATCGGAGTTGGGAAGAAAAATAAGAGAGAAAAAATATAGCTTATGCATACAGATGTATGGGGACCAGCTCATGTACCATCTCTTGGTATGAGAGATTTGAATTCTAGGGTTTCCCTGCTTCAAACAAGCCATCGTGGAAATTTCACAATAACTATTTTTCTACGAAGATTCATAAGATAAAATTACAGCCATGTGGAGTCGAAAGATTGGTAAAATTTGTATCAAAATTTCAGATCTAGCTTCACTATATTTTCTAAGATATGGTCCAAAAAAATTAGGGTTTCTTCATGCTCTAGAATTCAGTCACAAACAAGTGATCGAGGGAAAATTGCCATAAATTATGCTTAAAAACTGGATTGGAATTTCGTAAAAAGTGAAAGAAAGAGAACATAATTTATTTTATTGTGTATCAATTTTAGGGCCAAAATATGAAACCATGACATGTGGAATTCCATAGAAGTTTTCTCTATTGAAACAATCCATAATCAGGTCATTGTGAGATATTTGGCATAAATTTATCTTAAAGAATCCAATCTTGATCTTAATTGAAGAATTAGAAAGAAGACACATAGGGCTACCACAAGAACAAATTTTAGACCTTGGAGATTCAACTAATTCAAAGGACATAATGAAGCATAGATATCAATATTTGGTTCTAAAATTCATGCCAGAGAAAATAATTCTACACCCATTAATCCCTCATAAATATCTACTATGACTCAAGAAGAGGAAGAATTACAACATGCTATACTAAAATTACGGGATCAAGTGCAACAAATTTTGCTCTTACAAAGACCAACCAAAGATGAACTAAAAGGGGATATGGGTGGCTTAAAAAGGGACATGGAAAGTTTTAAGGATGGTTTAAAAGAAAACATGAAAGATTTGAAGGATTGTTTAAAAGCAGATGTGGAAGCAATGATGAATGTCAAGATGGAAGGATTGACAAAGTTGCTGCAAGAAAGGATTCCCAATGGTGACAAGATAATCCATGAAAATCATGATGAGCAAAAAAAGAATATGAATTATGATTTTAGAGACTCCAATGTTGGGTTTAAGACCCACAACATTCCAAAGATCGATATGAGGAAGTTTGATGGCAAGGATACAACCACATGGATACTATAGATGGAGCAATATTTTGATCTCCACGATGTGCAACACGCACAATAGCTACACATTGCATCTTTATATTTAGAACCTAATCAACTTTTATGGTATCAATACGAGTGTTCTCATAAACCACTTGTCAATTGGTCAATTTTTACGGAGGAAATGATAGCACAGTATGAGGATACAAAGAGAAACACCTTCTTTAGCCAATTGGTAAATCTCAAACAAAACGGTTCAATGGCGGAGGACATTGAGGACTTCCAAAAATTGAATATCTAGGTAACTGATATTCTAGAGGAACATAGGATTGATGTATTCATAGAGAACTTGGAGGATAACATCCAACATGAGGTTCACCTTTGGTAACGTGATTCATTGGAGAAGGAATTCAGGGTGGAAAGAAAAATTGAAAGAAAAATTATGGCAACAAAGAAGTCCACCACTCACAACTATAAAGATGGAAGTGTTGTTGCTACTAACCTTTCACAACCTACAAGGTTCATTCCACAACAATTGGAGGAAAAAAGAGCAAAAGGGATTTGTTACAGTTGTGATAACAAATACACTAAAGGTCATAAGTGTGCTAAGAATAAATTATTCTACATAGATTGTGAAGAGGAGGAAGAAAAGGAATAATAGACATAAAAAGAGGAGGATATTTACCAGGAAACAACCCCATAGAAAGAAGAAATGAATCCAACCAAATATTGTAATGCATTAGCATGAATTACCACTTCCAAACTCTCCAGATAGAAGGATATAAGAAGAATAAAAAAGTAATGTTGTTGATTGATTTAGGTAGTACCCATAATTTTATTCATTGTAAGAAAGCCAAGGAATTGAATTGCTTCATATATCCAACAACAAAGTGTCAAGTGATGGTTGCAAATGGAGGAACTATAAATTGCTCTGGAAAGTTCCATAATATCAAGCTAACCATGGGGGAATATGTATTGAGTATTCCAATGCTTTCCATTCCAATGGGTGGTGTTGATGTTGTACATTTGTGCATTATCTCATCCTTTTAAAGCCAATATAATTTCTACTTCATTTATAGAAACAATTCAAATTTTACATGGAAACCCAAAGATTATTGTAAGTGAGAGAGATCCCATTTTGACTAGAAATTTTTGGACAAAATCATTTCCTTGTGTTAGGACTCAATTAGCTCATAGTTCATCTTATCATATGAGAATTGTTAATTTATGTAATGTAAAAGAGGTTGCTAAAAATACACAAATATGCTAAAAATAAGATATTTCTTACAAATCGTCTATTTAATATGAAGATGTTAGAAGGTGGATTTGTTGCAGATCATTTAAATGAATCTAACACGGTTACCAATCAGTTAAGTTCTGTAGGGGTAAATTTTGATGATGAAGTTAGGGTTCTATTGTTTGTTTGTTCATTACGAGGAATGGCTTAGTTATGTATATCAGTAACTCTTTCTCTTGATATAGTACTTTAAAGTTTGATGATGTTGTTGGTGTTATCCTTAGCAAGGAAATGCGATGGAAAAGATCAGGTGAGACATCATGTAATTTTTTTACTGCAGATACTAGGGGAAGAAAAATGGAAAGAGGAAGGAGCTTTAGAAATCACAGTAAGTCAAGAAAAGGAAGATTCAAATCCATATCATGGATAGTGTGCTGGATATGTGGGAGGAAAGGACACTTGAAGAAATACTACAAATTTCGGAAAGGAAAGGAAGGAGATGGACAACAAGAGAAAAAATCATGAAGCGAATGTGACAAGTGATGTGTTGCAAGATGCTTTGATCATTTCATTAGAGAATATTATTAATGCCTATGTGGTAGATTCACAGGCCTCATTCCATGCCACACCTGATAGGAAACATTTTCATGACTATGTTAAAGGAGATTTTGGACGCATTCATTTGGAGACTCTAATGTTGGGTTTAAGACCCACCACATTTCAGAGATTGATATGAGGAAGTTTGATGGCAAGGATTGAGTAACATGGATACTACAGATGGAGCAATATTTTGATCTCCACGATGTGCAATAGACACAAAAGGTACACATTGCATATTTATATTTAGAACCCAGTCAATTTGTATGGTATTTATGGATTTTTTCTTGTAAAGAACTTGTCACTTGGTCAATTTTTACGAAGGAAATGGTAGCACCTTATGAGGATAGAAAGAGAAACACCTTCTTTAGCCAATTGATAAATCTCAAACAAAAGGGTTCAATAGCGGAGCACATTGAGGACTTCCAAAAATTGAATATTAGGATAATTGATATTCTAAAGGAACATAGGATTGAAGCCTTCGTGGGGACTTTGAAGGATAACATCCAACATGAGGTTCACCTTTGGGAACCTGATTCATTGGAGAAGGCATTCACGGTGGCATGAAAAGTCGAAAGCAATATTATGGCAACAAGGAAGTCTCCCACTTGCAACTGTAAAGACGAAAATGTTGTTGCTCCTAGCCTTCCATAACCTATGAGGTTGATGTGACAAAAATTGGAAGAAAAAAGAGGAAAAGGGCTTTGTTAAAGTTGTGATAGCAAATACACTAAAGGTCATAAGTGTGCTAAGAAGAAATTATTCTACATAGATTATGAAGAGGAGGAAGAAAAGGAACAAGAAACATCAAAGGAATAGGATATACACTAGGAACCAACCCTAGAGAAAACAAAAAATTAATATGACTATATCTTATAATTCATTGGTAGGAATTACCACTCCTAAAACTCTCAAGATAGAAGGATGTATCAAGAAGAAAAAGGTAATAGTATTGATTGATTTGGGTAGTACCCATAATTTTATTCATTGTCAGATAGCCAAGGAATTGAATTGATTCTTATATCTAGCACCATACTGTCAGTTGATGGTTGCAAATAGAGGAACTATAAATTTCTATGGTAAGTGCCATAATATCAAGCTGAATATGGGGGAATATGTAGTGAATAGTCAAATGCTTTTCATTATAATGGGTGGTGTTGATGTTGTACTAGGAGGTCTCAATGGATTATATCAAAGGTTTACCTAAGTCTGAAGGAGAGAGTGTCATCATGGTTCCAATTACACACACGTTTTTGCATTATCTCATCATTTTAAACCTAGTATAGTTGCTACTGCATTTATGGAAACAATTCAAAAGCTACATGGAAACCCAAAGATTATTGTAAGTGATAAGTAACCCATTTTCACTGGAATTTTTTGGACAAAATTATTTTCTTGTGTTGGGACTCAATTAGCTCATAACTCATCTTAGCATCCAAGAATTGTTAATTTATGTCATGTAAAGGAGGTTTCCCCCTTGAAGAGGCTAATTTTTAACTCATTTATATATCTTTTCTTCTATTTTGTGAGCTGGTTGCATAACATTTGGTAGTCAATCTAGGTGGTTCATCAGGCAAATGATCTGATGATAGAAGTTTTTTTAATTTAGGTTTTTTTTCTCTAGAATCCACCCCCTTGGTTTATATGAGGGAATTGTATTGCGATTATGGATTATTATTCCGAGCAAGAGAGAGAGGAGAATACGTGAGAATGAAGAGGAAATTACAACGGATTTGTTGTAGGTTGTATCTCTTCATTTTGTTGGATAATATAAAAGGAATGACTAGTTGTTTCTTTGTGGACATAGCCCAAATTGGGTGAACCATGTATCTCTGTGTATCTCTTGTTTTATGCATTTCTATGTTTATGTTTTCACAATATTTTGTGTATTTCATTGCTCCATTAATTAATTTCTAACAACTAGTATCAGAGCCAAAGGTTTATTTGGTTGATAAACTCATATAAGAGAAGGGTTCTTGGTACGAGTTGGAGCAGTGGTGAACAACGGTAGGTCTAGGGTCGAGAAATTTAACGGCCGAAACTACTAGTTGTGTAAGATGCAGCTGGAAGATTATCTGTATCAGAAAGATTTCTACCTACCATTGAGTAGAAAAACAAAGACGTTGGCAACTATGACAGACGCAGAATCAAAGATTCTCAACAGAAAGGCACTAGGAATAATACGACTATGTCTAGCAGTGTTAATGGAATTCAACATTTTAGAGGAAATGATAATAGAATATTTAATGACGACATTGGAAAAAAAATATGAAAAACCATCGGCCTCAAATAAGGTATTTCTTATGAAGCATATATTTAATATGAAGATGCCAGAAGGTGGATCTGGTGTTGATCATTTAAATGAATTTAACATGGTTACCAGTTAGTTAAGTTCTGTGGGGGTAAATTTTGATGATGAAGTTAGGGATTTTTTGTTTCTATGCTCATTGCCAGAAATTTGGAATGGATAAGTTATGTCTATCGGTAATTTTGTCTCTGGATACAGTACTTTAAAGTTTGATGATGTTTTTGGTGCTATCCTTAATGAGGAAATGCAACGAAAAATCTTAGGATAGACATCAGGCAATGCGTTGACTGCAAAGACTAGGGGAAGAAAGATGGAAAGAGGAAGGAGACTAGGAAATTGCAGTAAGTCAAGAAAACACAGATCCAAATCCAGGTCAGGGATAGTGTGCTAGAAATGTGGGAAGAAAGAACACACAAAGAAACATTGCAAATATCGGAAAGGAAAAGAAGGACATGGACAAGAAGAGAACAATCATGAAGCGAACGTGACGTGTGATATGTTGCAATATGCTTTGATTATTTCATTAGAGAATATTATTAATGCCTAGGTGGTAGATTCAGGGGTCTTATTCCATGCCACACTTGATAGGAAACATTTTCATGACTATGTTCAAGGAGATTTTGGACACGTTCATTGTTAGAAAATTATATATTATGGAGCAATGGAACACATAAAATATTGCAGAAATATAAACACAGAAAACGCATACAAGAGAGACACAAATATACGTGGTTCACCCAGTTTGGGCTACGTCCACCCTGATCAGCCAGTCCTTCCTTTCTATTATGCAGCAAAATGAAGAGACACAACCTACAATAGATCCACTGTAATATCCTCTGTTTTCTCTCACATCTTCTTCCTTCAGCTTGTAAACCCATTTATTCTTCAATGTACTTTTTCCTGCAAGAAACCTGACTAAGTCCCAAGTCTAGTTACACATTAAGGAGTCCATCTCTTCTTCCATGGCTACCTCCCACTTCTTCTTGCTTTCAACCTGCATTGCTTCTTCATAACATTCGGGTTCACCAGAATCAGTCAACAATAAATATAAATAATGAAGGAGAGTATCGTTCAGGGGGTCTACTTATCCTGGTAGATCTTCTAACACCACTTTTAGGTGTTTGGGGTGCCTGTTGCTATTGTGGTGGTTGTTGTTGTTGCGGTTGTTGATTATTATTATTTTCAGGTACCTTTACTTTTTCATTGATTTCATCAAGGACTGCGTATTCCTTGTTTTCTTTTTCCTGTTTCTTTTCCTGAAACCGATTCTTATACAAGACCTTTTCATTAATATTACATCTCTGCTCCTAATGGTTTTGTGATTTTCGTAATCATATAAGCGATAACCAAAATCATTAACACCATATCCAATAAAGGTACATACTTTGCCTCAAGCTTTGTTCTATTTTCTTTATCAATATGGACAAAGTCCTCACAACCAAAAGGCTTTAAAAAAGAGTAGTTTACCTTTTTACCTATCCATGCTTCCTCTGGAACACCAACATCCAAGGAACTTGAAGGCCCTCTATTTATTAGATAAATAGTAGTTTCTACAACATTTGCCCAAAACTATAAAGGCAATCCTGCATGCAATCTCATGCACCTTGCACGCTCCATGGTTGTTATGTTCATCCTTTCTGACACACCATTTTCTTGTGGTGTTCTTGGAATTGTCCTCTCTCTGCAAATTCCTTGTTCTGAACAGTACCTATCAAACTCTTTGCTGCAATATTCACCTCCATTGTCTGATCTAAGACACTTCAATTTCTTTCCTGTCTCAATCTCAACCAAAGCTTTCCATTTCTTGAAAGTATCAAATACATCAGATTATTCTTAATACAATAAATCCAAGTTTTTCTAGTTGCATCATCAATAAAAGTAACATAATAATGAGAGCCACCGAGAGATGATACTTGAGCAGGTCCCCATACATCTGTATGCACAAGCTCTAATTTTTCACTCTTCTTTTCTTTCCCAACTCTGAGAAATTTGACTCTCTTTTGTTTTCCATAAATGCAATTCTCATAGAAACCCAAATCAACATTCTTCAAACCCGGTAACAAATTCCTTGAGTGAAGAATCTTCATCCCGTTTTCATTCATGTGTCCGAGCCTATGATGCCATAATGTCGCATCTGCTCCTTTGGAAGTTAAAGCATTAACAGAGTTAGAAATACCATTGCATAAATACAATGTACCAATCTTTTCACCTTTTGTTATTACCAGGGCTCCTTTGGTGACCTTCGAAGCTTTATCTGTGAAAGTTGCCACACAACCTTCACCACCTAACTGCCCTGTTGAAATCAGATTTTTCTTTAGATCTGGAACATGCCTTACCTCCTTTGGTAGCCGTTGGTTTCCATTCTGATATTTTACAAGAACCTTACTCATTCCAACAATTTTATATGGTTTATCATCACCCAAACGAACTTGTCCAAAATCTCCTTGAACATAGTCATGAAAGTATTTCTTATCAGGTGTGGCATGGAATGAGGCCCCTGAATCTACCACCCAGGAATCAGTAATATTTTCGAAAGAAAGAATCAAAGCATCTTGTAACACCTCACCTGTCACATTTGCTTCATGATTGTTTTCTTGCTGTGAATCTCCTTCTTTTCCCTTCCGAGATCTACAGTCTTTCTTTAGGTGTCCTTTCTTTCCGCATTTCCAACACACTATCCCTGATCTGGACTTGGATCTGCCTTTCCTTGATTTACTACAATATCTTGAGCTCTTTCCTCTTTCCATTTTTATTCCCCTAGACTCTGCACTTAATGCATTACCCGATGTCTCACCGTAGCTTTTCCGTCGCATTTTCTTGCTAAGGATAGCACTGACAACATCATCAAACTTTAAAGTACTAGATCCAGAAACAGAGTTTCTAATGGCCATTACTAAACCATTCCAACTTTCTGGTAATGAGCACAAGAATAATAGAGCTCTAACTTTATCATCAAAGTTTACCCCTACAAAAGATAACTGACTTGTAACAGTATTAAGATCATTTAAATGGTCTGCAACAGATCCACCTTCCGACATCTTCATATTAAATAACCGTTTCACAAGAAATACCTTGTTTGAAGCTGAGGGTTTTTCATATAGTTTCTCCAATGCCTTAATCAAACCCTCTGTCGTTTTTTCCTTCAAAATGTTGAAGGCGACTGACGCTACGAGGCACAACCATATTGTTCCGAGTGCCTTTCTATCAAGAAGGTTCTATTCTTCATCTATCATACCCGTCGGCATCTTTGCTTTTCCACCCAATGGTAGGTATAGATCTTTCTGATACAGATAATATTCCATCTGCATCTTCCACAACGAGAAGTTTTGGTCGTTAAATTTCTCAACCCTAAACTTACCATCTTCCGCCATTGCTCCCACTCGAATGAGGAACCCTTTTTCCTGCGAGTTTATCAGCCAAATAGACCTTCGGCTCTGATACCAGTTGTTACAAAATTATATATTATGGAGCAATGGAACACATAAAATATTGCAGAAATATAAACACAGAAAACGCATAAAGCAAGAGAGACACAGATATACGTGGTTCACCCAGTTTGGGCTACGTCCACCCCGAACAGCCAGTCCTTCCTTTCTATTATCCAGCAAAATGAAGAGACACAACCTATAGTAGATCCGTTGTAATATCCTCTGTTTTCTCTCACAGTCTCACCTCTCTGCTTCTCGCTCGGAGAATACACAAATATTACATAGACTCAATACAATGCCCTCATACAAAGAGAGGGGTTGCCTTCTAGGGCAAAAAACCCTAAACTAAACATAAGTTCTACCGTCAGATCATCCGCCTAATGAACAGCCTAGATTGACTGGAAATTACTATACTTTTACAAGGAAATTTTACATCTATTTTTAGCTAAGGGGGCGCTGCCCCCGAGCCCCCGCCAGGGGACCATTGGCCCCGGGACCTCCCAGCCGGGGGGGATTGCCCCCCCTAGACCCTTGCAGGGGGACAAGTCCCCCCCGCACCCCTTCGTGTGGAGGGGTGTACAAACTTCCTGGGGTATACATCCGGATGAAACAAAGACCTCTAAATAATCATGCTCCACACACAACATTCATTTGGGTGTTGATAAACCCTATAAAATTGTCAGAATGGGTAAGGTTTTTAAAAAGCAACAAAATGTAAACCAATGGCTATTGAAGGAGGTAATGCATGTTCTAGATTTGAAGAAAAACATAATTTCAAGGGAAGTTAGGTGGTGAAGGTTGTGTAACTACTTTTAAAGACAAAACCTAGAAGGTCACTAAAGGAGCCCTGGTAATTAAAAAAGGAGAAAAAGTTGGTGCTTTGTATTTATGCAATGATATTTCTAATTTTTTAATTATTTAACCTCCACATGAGAAAATACAACATTGTGGCATCATACGTGATGGGCCTCTAAATTAGACACAAATTATGGCCCATCTAACCTTTATTAGGCACATGAAGGCTATGTTAAACCTATTCTTCTACAATTAATAATGTTTTTTTAGCTTTCATATGTTCATTAGGAAGGTTTAAAGATAATTTCATATTTGTGCCTAATATTATTTATTTTGTAGAATATTGTGATAATATTGCGCAAATTATGTGTTAGTGTCAGTCCTTGAAACCTTTCTCCAGTGATCAAACATGCTCTTACAAAATGATTTTAAGGTGTCAAAGTCAAATTTTGTCATTTTAGTGAGTCTTCAAGTAAAATTTGGTCACTAGGTATTAGGTCTAGGGTTTGTTTTCACTCCTTCCAAAGTTTTCCCAATGTCAGTCCATGTCACCATTCAGCTGAGTGTACCATCATTCAAAGGGTTGTCATCATCATTTCAGGATCCAATGGGTCATTTTACACCTTGTTCATGCCTCAATTGTGCCTAGGTAACATTCATTTCCCTCTCCTAGGGTTTTGAAGGTAATTTCTCTTGTATGGTCAACTCATCAACAAAGCTTGCATCCTGATGCACATACACCTTCCCCTATCCTTAATGTACCTTATTAAACACTTCTCGTCACTAATATCCCTCAAATTCCTCATTTTCCCACAAACCTTAGTTTCTTGCTACAATTTGAAAATTTTCTAGGCTAGGCCTATGTTTTTCCCTTTTGAACCCCTTCCCCTCACTCAACATTTGAAATTCCACTTTCCCTTGTTTCCTAACATCCCTCCTTACTTCCCAAAATTTTCTCAAGAATTTAGAAGCCCCTTATCCCCTTCATTTCACTTCATTTCGACAAATCCCCCGTTCCATACATCGGGATAGGTTTTTCTCAAATGATGTTTCTGAGCAAGTAAAAATGAATTTGGAAAACATGAGAGAGGTTTTTGTCAAAAATTGGCCATGGAAGAAAAAATTCCTTCATTTTTTATACAGGTGTCATGGTTTTAGAGAAATGTCAAAAAATAAAGTTGCCTTAGGAGGGTTGCTACACCTCTAAAGTGACCTTGGGAAAATCAAGATTTCTCCTAGCCTGGTTGACCAAATGACTTACTTGATGATTTAAATGCTATCTAGATAGAGATAGATTTCCAACGAGCTATCATGAGCTCAATTTGTAGTTGAGGAATACCTTCAAAAGTTTACTGCAACAACACTCTACATTTAGGCAGCCTCGTTTTCCACATTTTGACCAGTCTTGGGAGATTTGACTTTTGACAGGGCAAATGACCTCCAAATTAGAAAATTCAAGATGTTCTGGAAAGTAGACTCAATTTGATTTGCAACGAGTTATGCTGTGCCAAATTTTGACACTGGGAAGGCCTCAAAATTGGGTTTGCAAAAAGGCACTACACACCTCGGAGGCGCTACGCACCTGGCAAGGTTTTCCTTTGTTAATTTGCACTGGCGCTACGCACCTGACAGGCACTACGCACCTAGCAGCCAAGCACCAAAATGCTCTAAAATCACTCAATTTGCTTCAAATCTCTCAAGTTACCTCTTGGAAAGTAATTAAATCAATCCTTCTTGTTGAAAAGGGTTTTGCATCAATCTTTGGTGACTCTTTTACTCATGAAGTCAAACCCTAGTTTTCACTAAACTATCTCATCACTTTTAAAGTTCCCTCATCCATTTGTTGTTCCCTAAACCCAATTCCCTTGTATAAATTCCCCAAACATCATTCCCTCATATATTCTCCCTAAATCCCACTTTCACATACATATTTCCCAAACCCTACACACTCTCCCTAAAACCCTACACACTTTATCCTACTCACTCCCTAAACCCTACTCACATCCCTAAACCCTGTTCACACATACATTTCCACACTCCCTCCCCCAGACACTCTGCCTATTCCATTCCTCCATCCTATTCCATACTATTATCCACAAACCATTCATATATAATCACATTTTTCAAAACCAAGGGAAAACAATGGAAAGGGACAGTGAATATGACTATGAGGAAGAGACACTCAGTGATAGTTCCATGGAGAGACATAAGCAGCAAATAAAAGCAAAGAGAAGATGCACGAGAATGTTATAGATGATGAACAAGAAAGAGAACAAACAGTTGGAGGATACGCAAAGCCTAATGGAGCCAGAAATGTTGAAACTAAAGAGGCAAAATGACAAAGAGGACCATGTCACTTTGACTTCCATTGAACAAGAGATAGAGAATGACAAGGAGTATTGGTTGGAGAAGATGGAAATGCACATGGAGAGGTTGCTTGAGAAGGAAAAAAAAGAGAAGAAAATGCTTCGTCACTTAGCCTACCACTACCTAATCCGGAACAAGATTTGTAATGCAAGGATAAAGAGGCTAAAAGCCAAGCTAAGAAGAGTATCTAGGAACAAAAAAGAGCAAGATAAACTCAAGATCTTGGCTGAAGAATCATTGGCCCAACACATAAAAAGGATCACTCATGCCAAATTTTGAGAAATTTGGTGAAGTTTTTGTCATTTTTGAATTTTTCTAAGGCAAAAAACAGGTTTTTTCAGCAGGTTCGTAGTGCCACCAGCGCTACGCTTTTGATGGGGGCCTCCATTTGCAAAAAAATTATATTTTTGGAATCATTATGAAAATTTATGTATGATCAAAAATGGCCGAGAAGTTTTGACAAGTTCTAGACCTCCAAAAGGGCCAAAAACACCCAAAAAGTGCCCTCTTTGCCACTTTTTTGCCACACAGGAAGAAATCTTGGGAGATTGCATTTTTGGATGGGCAAATGGACTCCAAATCAAAAAATTAAATTTGTCCCAGAAAGTAGACTCACCAAGCTTTTTAATGAACTATTCTGCACCTGATTTGGACTTCGAGAAGCCTTCCAAAACTGGCCTGGAAAAATCATTATGCATAGAATCAGTGGCGCTACGCATAGGAGAAAAAATTGCCAGTTTTGCCTGTTTGCTTAGAATTTCGCCTAGTTTTCTACTAGTTTGACCTTTTCTTCTCTCTTTGGTAAATTGACGATGTAATATGATGTGATATGATGTACTATGATGTAAATATGATGAAAAATCACTTGAGGGGGTAGATACATCAATTAGAATTGCTTGGAGGATGAATGAATCAGTTTCCATAATTTTAGAGGCAAGTTGTTCCACTACCTATTTTTCAGTTCCTAGTTTAGATGTTGTTGAAACAACTCCTTGACTCATGGATTCGACCCCTGAGGGCTAGCATAGGTGGTTTGATGCCTATATCTTGTACTTTCTTAGTCATTTGTCAAGGTTGGACTCTTGTGGATGCATTGAGCTACTTTGTACATCACTTCTGCAGTTTGGCAAGGAAATAAACCAGGGTTTTGTAGCATTTTGTGGGATTCTTGTGGTAATGTAAATTAGCATTGTTTTCTTCTATGTAATTTAGTTCATCTTATGTTTATGTGTGCCATCATTTCTTTTATTCTGCATAACTAAATGAATCAAGTGTAAAAGGTAGAATTCATTGGTGTTTCAGTGTTTTGTCTTAGGGTTTATTTAGTTTTACATGTTTTCTATTGTCTGAAGAGGACTCGTGGCACTTGCATGCCCTCTCCAGCTCCTTACCAGTCTTTAGACTCACCATTACACTCATTTCAAAGTGCTAAAACACTTGCCTATCTCGCCCCATAGAAACCTCTGCAAATATGTGTTGATTTCTCGGACCTAAAACTACCTTCCCCATCTGATCCAGCAACCAACCATTAAAATCAATCAAATTACTCTGAGAAAACATATCTAGCCTAAAATTAGTATTCATATTAGTCATCTCAAGCCTTATTTACCATATTTTCTTTGAGATTGACAAGGAGAGAGCCCTCTCCCGACCTGGTAGGGCTAGCTACTAGGTTAAGAATGGTTTGATGTTACCCTAGACTTGCCTTTCTCAGCCTGAGGTAGATTTAGGCTATAACACAGTGGCGACCATACTGGGGAATGTAGTTTTATTTTCCTCATTGAAATGTATCAAGTTCAAATCTGATTGTTGATGGTGGACAACAATCAGACATAGCAAGGCTGAAATCATTCACCTCGAGACTCTAAATCAGTTTCGAGATCAGATACAAGGACCCCACTCGAGGATGAACTTGACCAGCTAAAACATGAAAAAACAAAATGGAAAGGTCAGGTATTCAAGTTGGAATTTCATCCAAGACATTATGTTCTTTGTTATAAATTATTTCTTCTCTTTTCCCGAGAATGTCAACAAGGCTTTGCAAAGTATATTGTATTTGAGAAAAGATCCTTGGCTTGCATGTGATTCCTTCCCTTTGAAGATTATGAATACCGAAGATTTGCATGCCTTTGAGCTTGATCAAGACCCTTTTTCTGAAGCTTGTGATCACTGTCTTCAAACTGATGAGCCTCAAGAGATACAACCTATAGCAGATCCGTTGTAACACCCTCTTCGCTCTCAATCTCCTCTCTCTTTCTCACTCAGAATCCAGATCTACATAGATGCAATACAATTCCCTCATGTATAGTGAGGGGTTGCCTTATAGGGAAAAAAACCCTAAATTAAACATAACTTCTACCGTCAGATCTCTGCCTAATGAATGGCCCAGATTGACTATAAATTACTATACTTTTACAAGGCAATTTTACATCTATTCTTAGCTTTAGGGGCACTGCCCCCAAAACCCCCCGCCAGGGGGGGGGGCTCCCCAAAGGTTGCAGTTGCCCCCCCCCCCATGGACCCCCAAGATAATCAGGCTCCACACCCCACAATCTCCCACTTGGAGACTGATTATAGAAACTCCACCACTGATTCATTTGCTGGACAATAACTCCTCTTTGGACCTGGTTGTTTCTCATCTTCTTCATCATTCTTGAAGACCAATTGAAACTGAGCATATTCTCAGTTTCTCCCTGGTTACAACTTTCGTTAGAATATCTGCAGGATTCTGGCTAGTGCGTATCTTTTCCAGCTTCAACTCTCCATCTTCCAACACTGATCATATGAAATGGTACTTGAGCTGTATGTGTTTAGTCCTAGAATGAAATGCTGAGTTCTTTGAAAGATGAATGGAACTTTGGCTATCACTGTATAACGTGCCCATATCATGCTCCTTACCCAATTCACCCATAAACCTTTGTAATAAAATCATTTCTTTACTAGCTTCTGTAGCAGCAACATACTCTGCTTTTGTTGTTGAAAGGGAAACAACACTTTGGATTTTTGAAACCCAACTGACAGCTATTCCACCTACAAGAAATACATATCCTGTAGTGCTCCTCCTATTATCTCTGTCACCTGCCATATCTGCATCAACATATCCCTGTAGAGAAATGTTTGAACCACCAAATCATAATGCTTGATTTGTGGTACCTTTTAAATATCTGAGAACCCATTTCACTACCATCCAATGTTCCTTTCTTGGGTTGTTCATGTACCTGCTTACAACTCCCATTGCATGTGCAATATCAGGCCTTGTGCGGACCATTGCATACATTAAGCTTCCAACTGCTGATGCATATTGAACTTTGGACATATAATCCATGTCTTCTTGGGTCTTTGGGCACATTTCCTTACTAAGTTTAAAATGACTAGCAAAAGGTGTACTAACTGGTTTTTCATTATGCATATTAAATATTTTCAACACCTTTGTATGTACTCATTCTGAGACAATGTTAATTTATGATTTTTCCTGTCTCTAGTTATTCTCATACCAAGGATTTGTTTTGCAGCTCCCAAATCCTTCATTGCAAATGAATTTTCCAATTTTCTTTTTAGCGCATTTATTTCCTACATGTTAGACCCTGCAACAAGCATGTCATCTACATACAATAACAATATAATATAGTTGCAATAATTTTGCTTTTTTAGATAACCACAATGATCAGAGTGACATCTAGTATAACCTTGTTCAGACATAAACTTGTCAAATTTTAGATATCATTGCCTTGGAGTCTATTTTAAGCCATACGAGCTCTTCTTCAACCTGCACACAAGTTTCTCCTTCCCTTTCACTTCATATTCTTGTGGCTGTTGCATATATATCTCTTCCTCCAAATCCTCATTGAGAAAGGCTATCTTTACATCTAACTGCTCAAGATGAAAATCTTCAACTGCTACTAGACTTAAAATAGTTCTGATTGAAGTCATTTTAACAACAGGAGAAAATATTTCATCAAAATCAATACCTTTCTTCTGTGCAAATCCGTTCACCACAAGTCTAGCTTTCTACCTTTGTTTTCCTCCATCTTCTTCCTTCAGCCTGTAAACCCATTTATTCTTCAATGTAGTTTTTCCTATAGGCAACTTGACTAAGTCCCAAGTCTGGTTATGCATTAAGGAGTCCATCTCTTCTTCCATGGCTACCTCCCACTTCTTCTTGCTTTCAACCTGCATTGCTTCTTCATAACATTCGGGTTCACCAAAATCAATCATCAATAAATAATATAATGAAGGAGAGTATCGTCTAGGGATCTACTTATCCTGGTAGATCTTCTAACACCACTTTCAGGTGTTTGGGGTGCCTGTTGCTGTTGTGGTGGTTGTTTTTGTTGTGGTTGTTGGTTATTATTATTTTTAGGCACCTTTACTTTTTCAGTGATTTCATCAAGGACTGTGCATTCCTTGTTTTCTTTTTCTTGTTTCTTTTCCTACAACCGATTCTTATACAAGACCTTTTCATTAATATTACATCTCTACTCCTAATGATTTTTGGATTTCATAATCATATAAGTGATAACCAAAATCATTAACACCATATCTAATAATGGTACATTTCTTTGACTTTGCTTCAAGATTTGTTCTACTTTCTTTATCAATATGGACAAAGGTCTCACAACCAAAAGGATTTAAAAAAGAGTAGTTTATCTTTTTACCTATCCATGCTTCCTCTGGAACACCACCATCCAAGGAACTTGAAGGCCCTTTGTTTATTAGATAAATAGCAGTATCTACATCATCTGCCCAAAATTGTAAAGGCAATCTTGCATGCAATCTCATGCACCTTGCACGCTCCATGATTGTTTTGTTCATCCTTTTTGACACGCCATTTTTTGTGGTGTTCTTGGAACTGTCTTCTCTCTGCGAATTCCATGCTCTGAACAATACCTATCAAACTCTTTGCTGCAATATTCACCTCCATTGTCTGATCTAAGACACTTCAATTTCTTTCCTGTCTCAATCTCAACCAAAGCTTTCCATTTCTTAAAAGTATCAAATACATCAGATTTATTCTTATACAATAAATCCAAGTTTTTCTAGTTGCATCATCAATAAAAGTAACATAATAACGAGAGCCACCGGGAGATGATACCTGAGCAGGTCCCCATACATCTGTATGCACAAGCTCTAATTTTTCATTCTTCTTTTCTTTCCCAACTCTGAGAAATCTGACTCTCTTCTGTTTTCCATAAATGCAATTCTCACAGAAGTCCAAATCAACATTCTTCAAATCCGGCAACAAATTCCTTGAGTGAAGAATCTTCATCCCTTTTTCACTCATGTGTCCAAGCCTATGATGCCATAATGCTGCATCTGCTCCTTTGAAAGTTAAAGCATTAACAGAGTTAGAAATACAATTGCATAAATACAATGTACCAACCTTTTTGCCTTTTGCTATTACCAGGGCTCCTTTGGTGACCTTCCAAGCTTTATCTGTGAAAGTTGTCATACAACCTTCACCGCCTAACTACCCAGTTGAAATCATATTTTTCTTTAGTTCTGGAACATGCCTTACCTCCTTTAGTAGCCATTGGTTTCCATTCTACTGTTTTACAAGAACCTTACCCATTACAACAATTTTACAGGGTTTATCATCACCCAAACGAACTTGTCCAAAACCTCCTTGAACATAGTCATGAAAGTATTTCTTATCAAGTGTGGCATGGAATGAGGCCCCTGAATCTACCACCCAGGAATTAGTAATATTTTCGAAAGAAA
>APFE030188055.1:137017-155273 GCA_000404065.3 Pinus taeda | reverse complement strand
AATGGTCTGCAACAGATCCACCTTCCGACATCTTCATATTAAATAACCGTTTCATAAGAAATACCTTGTTTGAGGCCGAGGGTTTTTCATATAGTTTCTCCAACGCCTTAATCAAACCCTCTGTTGTTGTTTCCTTCGAAATGTTGAATGCAACCGACGCTGCAAGGCACAACCGTACCATTCCGAGTGCCTTTCTATCAAGAAGGTTCCATTCTTCATCTGTTATACCCATCGACATCTTTGTTTTTCCGCCCAATGGTAGGTATAGATATTTCTGATACAGATAATCTTCCATTTGCATCTTCCATAGAGAGAAGTTTTGGCTGTTAAATTTCTCGACCCTAAACTTACCATCTTCCGCCATTGCTCCCACCCAAACGAGGAACCCTTCTTTCTTGTGAGTTTATCAGCCAAATAGACCTTCGGCTCTGATACCAGTTGTTAGAAAATTATATATTACGGAGCAATGGAACAAATAAAATATTGCAGAAATATAAACACAGAAAATGCATAAAACAAGAGAGACACATATATACATGGTTCACCCAGTTTGGGCTACATCTATGGAGAAACAACCAATCCTTCCTTTTATATTATCCAGCAAACTGAAGAGATACAACCTACAGCAGATCCACTATAACACCCTCTTCGCTCTCGATCTCCTCTCTCTTTCTCACTCAGAATCTAGATCTACATAGACACAATACAATTCCCTCATATATAGTGAGGGGTTGCCTTCTAGGGCAAAAAACTCTAAATTAAACATAACTTATACTATCAGATCTCCACCTAATGAATGGCCCAGATTGACTAGAAATTACTATACTTTTACAAGGCAATTTTACATATATTCTTAGCTTCGGGGGCGTTTCCCTAAAAACCCCCGCCAGGGGGGGCTCCCTAAAGGTCGCAGCTGCCCCCCCCGCTGGACCCCCCTGCAATGAATATTTTACGAGCGACGTTGCCGCCCCATTTCGAACTGGGGTCCAATGTGGTGATACCTTTGAATATGAAAGATAATCAGGCTCCACACCCAACACTCGGATGCCTTTGATCTGGAAATGGAGTTTCAGCTGAGAGAAAGGAACCTTGCAACACTTGAAGAGATGCAAAATAGTGCAGTAGATGTAGAGGCTAATTTATTGATCAGAAGGGCAAAGTTGAAGGAAGAAGAGATGAAGAACATAGATCTAGAGGAATTGACATATTTAGAGGTAAAGCTCGACATTTTGGTAATTGCAGTGGAAGAGACAATGTAAAAGATCACCACAAGGAATGAGTATGATGTTCAAGACCATGGCTTGTTGATTGCAGAAGAACAAGTTGTTGATCCAAAACATTTTCTTTCTTATCCCAGTTGTCATAGATCTAATAATGATTGTTTTATAGATCATCTTGGAGAAGAGAGATCTATTGATATGACATGTATGCTTGATGATGTGTTTTATACTGATGATTTGCCTAAGTTTGATCAGTATGATGATGATGATTATCTTCTCCAAACAGAATCTAATCTTGCAGACAAATCAATAGCTAGTTTGTGAAAGGAGGAAGTTCACTTTCAACAGCTCGAATACAGTGATCAGCCGATGCATATCAGTGAGGAGGAAAGTGCAGTAAATTTTGAAGTAAGTGAAGGATATTTTCCTTTTTGTTTTTCTTCGTTTCAGTTCATTAGAGACAACTTTCATGCAATCAAAAGTCAATCGTCGATAAGTTCTAATCTGAACCATTTTGAGGGCAATGAAATCCTTGTTCAAGACTTCTCATATCCAGATTTGCAGCCCCCGAATGCCATTGATTGTCAATTTGCAAATGAAGACTTGGAAGCTGGACCATATGATCAAATGATGCCAAACGATTCCGTACCATTTTGTTTTGAATCATTGCAGTTTTTGAAGGGAAAATTGCATAGTATATCTTCAAATGAGCAGCTGTAGAAAATCATGCAATCTCATTAGAACCAATAGAAAATGGGTTTCAATAGTCTTTTCAAGTTTTTCACAATCCAATAGCTGATGTGTTGGATGATGTCTGCAGTCAAAGTCCTTCTCCACTAGCTCACTGTGAGCTTGAAACAAGTATTGATACAAATTTGATCCAGTAGTCGGTTTCTTTGTCATTTTCAGTAGGAGTCTCGTCACAAAGCTCAGATGAAAGTTTGTATTCATGGTACGAGGGGAAGAAAAGTAATCCATTGGATGAGCTGAGCCCTAGTGCACATGAATTTCAAGATCCTTATACAGTGTTTTTTGAGGCGGATAGAGAATCCATAGTATTCAACGGATTTGTTTACAAGTTTTCATGGGAGTTGCCTTTGAGTAGTTCTCTCTTGTTGTTCATAAGCAAGCACTTGTGGAGAATGCAAACAACAGCCATAATGCTTACTTGGTTGCATTGGTTGTTTCATTTCACTTGATCGAGTGATGAATGGAATAGTTAGTGTAGGTTTTATTGAATAAGCTCTATTTTGAGCATATTTTCCAATTTGTCAGTTGTGTTTTAGTATTGAGTCAGTTTCAAGTCATTTTGTGTTTTTGAGTCATCAGTATTTAGTCATGTAATTTCAACATGAGTTTTTGACTCCATTGCCCAATGGATAAGGCACTGGTCTGCTTTCCCAAAGATCTACGGTTCTTGGCACCTTCAAGGAGCTACCATCCCAATTGGAGCCAATGTTATTTTTAGTCTTTGAAACCTTCCTCTAGTGATCAAACATGCTCTTACAAAATGATTTTAAGGTGTCAAAGTCAAATTTTGTCATTTCAGTGAGTCTTCAAGTAAAATTTGGTCATTAGGTATTAGGTCTAGGGTTTGTTTTCACTCCTTCCAAAGTTTTCCAAATGTTGGTCCATGTCACCATTTAGCTGAGTGTACCATCATTCAAAGGGTTGTCATCATCATTTCGGGTTTCAATGGTTCATTTTACACCTTGTTCATGCTTTAGTTGTGCCTAGGTAAGATTCATTTCCCTCTCCTAGGGTTTTGAAGGTAATTTCTCTTGTATGGTCAACTCATCAACAAAGCTTGCACCCTGATACTCATACACCTTCCCCTATCCTTAATGTACCTTATTAAACACTTCCTGTCACTGATATCCCTCAAATTCCTTATTTTCCCACAAACCCTAGTTTCTTGCTACAATTTGACATTTTTCTGGGCTAGGCTTGTGTTTTTCCCCTTTGATCCCCTTCCCCTCACTCAAAATTTGAAATTCCACTTTCCCCTATTTCCTAACATCCCTCCCTACTTCACAAAATTTTCTCAAGAATTTAGAAGCCACTTACCCCCTTCATTTCACTTAATTTCAACAAATCCCCTGTTCCACCCATCGGGATAGGTTTTACTCAAATGATGTTTCTTAGCAAGGAAAATATGAATTTGGAAATAATGAGAGATTTTTTTGTCCACAATAGGCCAAGGAAGAAAAACCTCCTTCATTGTTTACACAGGTTTCATGGTTTTAGAGAAATGTCAAAAATAACGTTGCCTCAGGAGGGTTGCTACACCTCTAAAGCGACCTTAGGAAAATCAAGATTTCTCCTAGCCTAGTTAACCAAATGACTTGCTTGATGATTTAAATTATATCTATACAAATAGAGATTTTCCATGAGCTATCATGAGCTCAATTTGGAGTTGATTAAGACCTTCAAAAGTTGACTACAACAACACTCTGCATTTAGGCAGCCTCATTTTTCACATTTTGATTTGTCTTGGGAGATTTCACTTTTGATAGGGCAAATGACCTCCAAATTGGAAAATTCAAGATTTTCTAGAAATTAGACTCGATAAGAGTTCCAACGAGCTATCCCGAGCACAATTGCGACACCAGGAAGGTCTCCAAAACTAGTTTGCAAAAAGTCGCTACACACCTGGGAGGCGCTACGCACCTGGCGGGTGCTATGCACCTGGTAGCCAAGCCCCAAAACGCTCAAAAATCACTCAATTTGCTTCAAATCTCTCAAGTTACCTCTTGGAAAGTAAGTATATCAATCCTTCATGTTGAAAGTGGTTTTGCATCAATCTTTGGTGACTCTTTTACTCATGAAGTCAAACCCTAGTTTTCACTAAACTGTCTCATAACTTTTAAAGTTCCCTCATCTATTTTCTATTCCCTAAACCCCATTCCCTTATATAAATTCCCCAAACATCATTCCATCATATATTCTCCCTAAATCCCACTTTCACATACAAATTTCCCAAACCCTAAACACTCTCCCTAAAACCCTACGCACTTTATCCTACTCACTCCCTAAACCTTACTCACATACCTAAACCCTATTCACACATACATTTGCACACTCCCTCCCCCACAAAATCTTCCCATTCCATTCCTCCATCCTATTCCATACTATTATCCATGGACCATTCATATATAATCACATTTTTCAAAACCAAGGGATAACAATGGAAAGAGACAATGAATATGACTATGAGGAAGAGACACTCAGTGATAGTTCCATGGAGAGACATAAGCAACAAAGCAAAGGAAAAGAGAAGATGCACGAGGATGATATAGATGACGAACAAGAAAGAGAACAAACATTTGGAGGATAAGCAAAGCCTAATGGAGCTAGAAATTTTGAAACTGAAGAGGCAAAATGACAAAGAGGACCATGTCACTTTGACTTCCATTGAACAAGAGGTAGAGAATGACAAGGAGTCTTGGTTGGAGAAGATGAACATGCACATGGAGAGGTTGCTTGAGAAGGAAAACAAAGAGAAGAAAATGATTCATCACTTAGCCTACCACTACCTAACTTGGAACAAGATTTGTAATGCAAGGATAAAGAGGCTAAAAGCCAAGCTAAGAAGAGTCTCGAGGAACAAGAAAGACAAGATAAACTCAAGATCTTGGCTGAAACATCATTGGCCCAGCATAGCACATAAAAGGGATCACTCATGCCAAATTTCTAGAAATTTGGTGAAGTTGTTGTCATTTTTGAATTTTTTGAGGCAAAAAACAGGGTTTTTCAGCAGGTGAGTAGCGCCACTGGCACTACGCTTTTTTTCGGGGGGCCTCCATTTGCAAAAAACTTTATATTTTTGGAATTAGCATGAAAAGTTATGCATGCTCATAAATGGCTGAGAAGTTTTGACAAGCTCTAGACCTCCAAAAGGGCCAAAAACACCCAAAAAGTGCCCTCTCTGCCATTTTTTTGCCACACAGGAAGCAGTCTTGGGAGATTGCATTTTTGGAGGGGCAAATGGACTCCAAATCAAAACATTCAAATTGCCCCAGAAAGTAGATTCACCAAGCTTTCCATTGAGCTATTCTGCACCTGATTTGGACTTCGGGAAGCCTTCCAAAATTAGCCTGGCGAAAGGGATACACATAGAATCAATGGCGCTACGCATAGGAGAAAAATTTGCCAGTTTTGCTTGTTTGCTAAAAATTTTGCCTAGTTTTCTACCTGTTTGATTTTTTCTTCTCTCTTTGGTAAAATAATGATGTAATATGATGTGATATGATGTACTTGATGTAAATATGATGAAAAATCACTTGAGGGGGTAGATAGATCAGTTAGAATTACTTGGAGGATGAATGAATCAGTTTCCATAATTTTAGAGGCAAGCTATTCCACTGCCTATTTTCAATTCCTAGTTTAGATGTTGTTGAAATAGCTCATTGACTCATGGATTCGACCCCTAAGGGCTAGCATAGGTGGTTTGATGCCTATATCTTTTACTTTCTTAGTCATTTGTCAAGGTTGGACTCTTGTGGATGCTTTGAGCTACTTTGTACATCACTTCTGCAGTTTGGCAAGGAAATAAACCAGGGTTTTGCAGCATTTTGTGGGATTCTTGTGGTAATGTGAATTAGCATTGTTTTCTTCTCTGTAATTCAGTTGATCTTATGTTTATGTGTGTCATCATCTCTCTTATTTTTCATAACTAAATGAATCAAGTGTAAAAGGTAGAATCCATTGGTGTTTCAATGCTCTGTCTTAGGGTTTATTTAGTTTTACATGTTTTCTACTATTTGAAGAGGACTCATGACACTTGCATGCCCTCTCCAGCTCCTCACTAGTCTTTCAACTCACCATTACACTCATTTCAAAGTGATAAAACACTTGCCTGCCTCGCCCCACAGAAACCTCTGCAAATCTGTGTTGATTTCCCGGACCCAAAATTGCCTTCCCCATCTAATCCAGCAACCAACCATTAAAATTAATCAAATTCCTCTGAGCAAACATACCTAGCCTAAAATTAATATTCATATTAGTCATCTCAAGCCTTATTTTCCATATTTTCTTTGAGATTGACAAGGAGAGAGCCCTCTCCTGACTTGGTAGGGCTAGCTACCAAGTTAAGTGTGGTTTGATGTTACCCTAGACCTGCCTTTCTCAGCCTGAGGTAGATTTAGGCTATAAAATTATGAAGATTTGGAGGATGAGATAATATAGGGACATTCAACCTACAACAAGAGGATCAATATTGGATAATAAATCAATGGGGTATTATGAAATTAATGCACAAATTTTGGAGCTCCAATGATTGAGAAAATATAGGAATGCGTTCCTTGTCATTTACTGCAGATTCCTAGTGTTGGGAACAAGGTCCACTATTTGAGGGATTTTGAAGGGGAAAGCTTATTCCTTTCAAGGAGAATGTTTTTTCATCATTTTTTATAAGTACAAATTCAGATTTGGCTCTATAGGCATGTATTTATTAGTCTTATTGTGGAGAAAACTTGTAATTTTGCAACTCCACTTTCATTTATAACAAGGATGTACTTGGATTGATTCAAATAATGAAGTTTGGTGCCATTTTTAGCTTTTAAAACTTTTTCTCCTTCACAGGACTCTGATTATCCTTGTTTTTGGCCATCCCAGGAGCCTCAGATCCCTTTTGTATAATTTTCTGTTCTTCTTTTTACTTCTTATTCATATGCATCTTTTATTCTTGTTTTTTCTATTTCCGAATTTCATATTGATGCTTCTTTTGTTATAGGATTCAGTTAAATGATTGAAGTGAGTTTTTTTGCAGGTTATTCACACAAAACAATAATTATTCATCCTTATAATATCGTTAAAATTCATCTTCATCATTGAGCTACTTGGATTGGGTTACTAGTTCATGAATCTAGAATTTATGGATGTCCTTGTAGCAAAATAGTAGTAATTTTATGCTACTTTTTAGAACATGTTAATGAGATTCATTTGAGTCTATTCCATTTTCATTATATCATAAATACATTCAAGTTAATAAAAAATTTTACCCCATCGCATTTTCACTTCATTAGGTTAAGCATTTGATAGGTCAACTAGCTCAGTAGTTATAGCTCGCTAGTTATTGATGTTCCTGATTTTAGAATAGTAATTTTATGATATTTTTTAGCATGTGTGAACATGGGTATTTTGGAGTGATTCCACTTGGAATGGATACCTAATACATCCTAATAAATAATAAAAAAATTCCCATCCCATTTTCATTTTATTTACTTGGTTATTTAGTGAGTTATCCCCTCTTGTAGCAATTATGTCTTCTCTTGTAACAAATTTGTCCCTTCTTGTAGCAAACCTGTAACACCACTTTCTTTCATTAGTTCTGATCCCCACTAAAACTATGACTTAGTATAGATGAATAATTACCCCCATATATGATTTTATGATCAGGAGAAACTCTTAAGCTACTCCAAGCCTTCTTTGTATTCACTGCAAAAACAGAGTAGACTTAGTTTCATTATCACAAGTATGATGCAAATAGGTTACTGATTTACAAGCAAGTGTGAAATAGGTAGATGGTAGATGCAATTATAATTGGTAGTTTTATGAATTATGCAAGATAAAATAACCTTCTTTCTGCAAGTAGATTAACCTTTTTCCTTTCATGAATTGATTAGTTAGCATTTACAAGTTGAGCAAATAGCATTTCTATTTCTTGCAAATATAGTAACAATTCGTTTTTTCTTTGATTTCATGACATTCACTCCATTACATCAAATCAACAAAAGAACGACACATTGTATGCTGCACATATAGTGTTGATGCCTCCTAATTTTGTAAGAACCCCAGGTTGATAATTAAAGTTGGTAGCATTGGGAGTTGCAACATTCTTGTTGCAATACTGAGGCTCATCACTTTTGGCACTATTTTTGGGGAGGTGTCAAAGTATACATTGTTTTCTTCCATAGTTGATTCATTTATTTTACTTTTTGCAAGAACAATAATTTCATTAGGCATATTTCATTTCAAAGATAGAAAAATTGCATTGCATTAGCATTCTTATTAAAAAATAAAAATAAAAATACTTCTCCAACACCAACCCTCCCATTTGAACACGTGGTGCAATAAGAGCCACACCACCATCCACTTTTGCAGGTAGAAGAAGAAGAGGTGGCAGAGAAAGTAGAAGAAATGGATGGAGATGATGACAATGACGAATATTATCTTGGATTTCCTATTTAAGATATTGATGTCAATGTGCATAAAAAGAACATCCCTCCATATTTCTTTCCCAAGTTCCATGGTATGAGGTCAAAGGATCCGGAAACCTTTCTCTTTGAATTCAAAATTGTTTCTAGATCTTATGGTTACCTATTAAACACTCAAAAATTGAGATTGTTTCCGGCAACATTGAAGGATACAACTCTTAAATGGTTCAAGTGTTTAGGGACTAATTCAATAAGATCATGGAACAATACGCAAAAGATATTTCTAGAAAAATATAAAGACCATGATCTTAAAGAATAAATAGCTAGAATTACTCAAACAAAACGTCAGAGCCTTGAGGATCTAATAGAGAGATTCACGTATAGTGTTAAGAGGGAAAAATTACATCATTTAGGATATGACACATTAAGAACCCTCTTACTTAGAATAATTAGGGATGAGTGGATTGGTCTCCTTGATCTCATGAGTAGAGGTGATAAATACCAATTATCATTTGAAGAAATTTGTGAAACATGCAAGCACATATCAAGAGGAAGGGCAAGAGTAAGTAAATCAACATCAAGATTGGTAATTCAAGCTGAACTTGGATATTTTCTTGATAATTTTAAAACAGAAATTCTTAGCAATCTAAGTGAACAAGTAGAGATGTTAAGAATGCAAGATGAGGAAAATGAAGATGTTGTTATTTGTGTTGTCCATGCAGAATCACATGATATTAAATATCGCCCATCATTACCAAGGTTGAAGGAAGTTTACGAAGAGGACAATGGAGCAAGTCAATCACAAAATTAGTTATGTTATGTATCTCCAAGAGGACCATGGCAGCCTAGTTAACCTAGTATGATGCAAGAATCTAATTTAGAATATCAAGATTATGCAAATCCATCTCAAAGTAATTGGGACACACTCTTTCCTTGGAAACCTTGGCCATCTCAACCCCAAAAACAATCTTGGAAACAAGGCTAGCAAGGACCTTATGGGATAAATACATTAATTCCTCAATATTATCCTCAATATCCTCCATACCCAACTCCATGTTATCACTACCATCCACCTCCACCACAACCATAAACCCAACCACATCCATCTCAAATATCCACTCCCACTCGACTACCTGTACCACCATTTCCAAACCCACATAAGGAAGTAGCTCAGCCCACTTACAATGCTAAGGTACAACACTTCCTAACATCTCCTCTTGATCTCAATGGTATTCATCTTAGCTTAGGAAGAGCATTACAAAAAAATATTCTCTTGATTTCTTTGTAGTAAAACATTCAGAAAAATAAGATTCAAATGAGAAGACATTAGAATCAGAGATTGAGAAAATTCCCTCATGTTTACCATCAAATCCTCCATGTATTCAAAAGAACAATCAATAAAAGGAGGGATATTTGAATTTCATGATATAAGAGGATACAAAAAGAGATCCAAATTTGCAGGTGGGCCAAGGGCATCACAACTATATTGAAATATGATTCCACACAATCATTAAGTTGCATCAACGCACTCTTCTTCAACCATTCTTTATCTCATCTCAATCAAAGCATTTGTTCTCTTACATTCAGGTACATGTCAAAGAATATATTTCAAGCCTACACATGAGTTTATACGTCATCTTGATGTGCACATGGCTCCATTGGAACTATTCCTATAATTGAAAGAGATTTTTTTTTTCTCAAGTAGAGTTGGATAAAAAAAAAGAACTAAAAAAGAAATTAAAAAAATAAGAGGAAAAAATAAAATATCAGGTGAAAACTTCATTTGAGGCGCCTGATATTGGCTCATTGATTGAAAACCTCCATGAGGTGGTCAACGGGTTGGAAAAAAGAGAAAAATTAGAAAATGAAAAGATCCTAGGTGAAAACCTCCTTTGGGGCACCTAGGCAGACCTACTAGTTGAAAACTTCATTGAGGTAGCTAGTAGGCCTAAAAGAAAAAAATGAAAAGATTTTTTTTTTTTCTCCATCTATCTCTCTTTGATGAATTCAAGTGCTCTCCAACCTTTGCAAGCAACAAGAACACTTTAGCATCAAAAGGAAAAAAAAAAAATCAAAAGTCTAGTAAAAAAAATTCAAACTTGGGCTTTCTCCTCCTTTGCCCAGATGCTCCAATAGGACCAAGGCCATGCCAATCCATCACCCTCATATATTCCCATCATTCCCAATATTTTCCCATTCATTTTCCTCGATATCCTAAAATGCTACAAGAGGGCTCTATTTAGCTACAAGAGACCAAAATACATAAAGCAAAAAATTATTTTTATCATATATTGAAAACCATGCATCCATTTTCCAAGTTGTTTCATGGGGAGATTCATATGGATGATGGTAACATGCTCATGCAATTTCATAAAACTCCAGTGCACACTTTTCAAACAATCAACTTCCATCACCTACAACCATTTTAAAATTTCTCGAGATCCATGCATCCATTGGCCACAATGTTTTAGGGGGGGTGCATAAGGATGATGGAAACATGCTAAAAAAATGTCAGGTAAATCCAGTCTGTTGTTTGAGATATATGGATAAAAAATTCTACTACAAGAGGTTGTCCTGAAATGTTATAGGAGGGACCAAAATTGCTACAGGAGCCATATCTGATTAGAGAAAGAGGCCAGAAGGTCATGTATTATTTAATGAATGTTGAGATAGGTCCACCATAGCATCATCATTCATTTTACGCACCACATGACCTCTTCTCCACTTTCATTTTCATCTCTGTCCATGAAAAATCTTAATTTTTACCCCCTCTTTCATTACTTTCACCACAAGCAAGGTTTTTTATCCTTGTCCATAGATTGATCATGAATTATCAGTGTTTTGGAATCATTATCTGAAGGATATTGCTGTCATAGAAGGGTTTCTGCAACTGCTACAGGAAGAACTACATTCCTATAGTAGTCTACAATTACCTTACAAAACCACAATTGATAGCATTAGAATGAAGAACAATAATCGTGAAGACATTGGAGAGCTATTTCCTCAATTTTGGGTAGCTACAGGACCTCTACAGATTTTTGCAAGATCACTTTTGATCTCCAACAATAGCCTATGATCCATGGTGGCACCTATATTTTGATCACATAGAACTTCAATCAGTAATGAGTAGATTCCATCCAATGAAAAACAATTAATGAAAGTGGCATTTTGTATCTCAAAGATAATTCCAACAACTTATTCAATGTTCCAACAACCTTATGCAAGCATCAAGTCAATCATCAACTACAACACTCAAATCATAAGCATCTCAAGAACAACATTTTATCCAAGGATGTGAAGCAACAAAAAAAAAAAAACCAAAAAGTCCTCCAGATTCAAGGTTGTTAGCAATAGGAACTCTAGTAGATTATCACATGCAGCTCTAGTATCATCAGTAGTAGCTTCAGAACCATCAGAGGTAGCTTCAACATTCATATCGGTAGCCTCAATATCACCTGCAAAAATACATCAAGGGTGAGGCTTGAGTATGCAATCCTCTAAAATTTTCCTATGAACTTATTTTAGCTTGAAAAACGCTGCAAGTGTATGAAGGAAAAGGTTTTTTTAAAGCCAAAATGAGTAGCATAGCAACCTCGGCCTCATCTAGCAAATAACTTCACCTTTCCACCAACACACCCACATGTGTGGGACAGGAAAAAGACAAGAGTGAAGAGGACTTGAGAAAGTAGGTTGTAATCATTTAGTAGTGATGGAGGATAAGGAGTGGGAAGGGGTAAGTTAGGGCCAACTCAGTTAACTCAAAGAAATTTGAGTTTATTTTGCATGAAATGACAAAAAAAGAGAGAAAATTTTGAAAAAGAAAAAATACTAAAAAAATCAATAAAAATAAAAATAAAGGTGGACCCACCACCTCTTGACATGCAAGCAGTAACTGCTATAGGATTCGGGTTGGTCTCTATAGGATAAACTGCTACAGGAAGAACATATTAGCTACAGGAAGGACAAATTTTCTATGGGAAGGAACAATTTTCTACAGGAAGTTATCAGAGTGCTACAGGAAGGAAACTATTTCCCAGAACAACCACTAGAGATTTGGGAAGCAAGGAAATATTCAAAGGAAATATAAGTAAAAAATTCTTCTCTCCAACATTTGGCATAATGATTCCAAAAGTACCTCAATCATCAAGAAAAAGTACTCTGCAAATTTACAGTTTGGATTCTAGTAAGAGAAAAAAATTGGATTGGTTGAGCATTTGCTTAAGAATATGGTGTGATGAATAGGGAAAGGGTGCATCTTGTAAATTTTCTTTCCTAAACCTTGAAACAATAATGTCAAAAACTTCTATTGCTACAACAACCTCCACTGCATAGGAACCTACAGGGTCTACAAAAAGTGCTATAAGAAAAGTCACAGGTTGCTACAGGAAGCTTGGTAGTGGACAACATTGCCCTCAAACCCTATGAAGGTGGAAATAATCATGAGTAAAAGGGGGAAGTTACATCCACATCAATATGGGATATGATGAAAGTCATATTAGGCATAAAAAAAATAACAACATGGAAAGAAGATGGATAGGTTGCTTAGAGGATGAGCAACAATTTCAATAGGGGGTATGATGGGCCTCTAAATTAGACACAAATTAAGGCCCATCTAACCTTTCTTAGGCACATGAATATTATATTAAACCTCTCATTATACACTTCATAATGTTTTTTTAGCTTTAATTTGTTCATTAGGAAGGTTTAAAGATAATTTCATATTTGTGCTTAATATTATTTATTTTTGTAGAATATTGTGAGAATATTGGGCAGATGATGAAGATTTGGAGGAGGAGATAATTTAGGGACTTTCTCCCTACTAAAAGAGGATCAAGTTTGGATAATAAATCGATGGGATATTATGAAATTATTGCACAAATTCTTGAGCTCCAATGATTGAGAAAATCTAGGAATGTGTTCCATGTCATTTAATGTGGATTCCTAGTTTTGGGAACTAGATCCACTATTTGAGGGATTTTGGAGGGGAAAGATTCCTCCATTCAAGGAGAATTCTTCCTCATAATTTTTTTATGAGTAACAATTCTAATTTATCTCTAAAGGCATGTATTTTTTAGTCTTCTTGTGGAGCAAACTTGTATTTTTGCAGCTCCACTTTCATTTCTTGCATGGATGTACTTGGATTGATTCAAATAATGAAGTTTGGTGCCATTTTCAGCTTCTAAAGCTTGTTCTCTTTGATAGGAATATGAGTATCCTTGGGCTTGGCCATCCCAGGAGCCTCAGTTCCCTTTTCTATAATTTTCTCTTCTTTTTACTTCTTATTCGCATGCATCTCTTATTCTTGTTTTTCCTATTTCTACATTTAGTGTTGATGCTTATTTTGTTGTAGGATTGGGTTAAATTATTGAAGTGAGTTTTTTTTTAAGTTATTCACAGAGACAAAAGCATGATACATCCCTAGAATATCTTTGAAAATTCATCTTCATCATTGAGCTACTTGGATTGGGCTACTAGTTCATGAATCTAGAATTTCTCGAAGTCCTTGTAGCAAAATAGTAATAATTTTCTGCTATTTTTTAGAGCATGTTAATCAGCTTCATTTGAGTTTATTCCACTTGCATTATATCATAAAGACATTCAAGTTAATAAAAAAAATTACCCCATTGCATTTTCACTTGATTAGGTTAGGCATTTGATAGGTTAACTAACTCACTAGTTCTTGAATTTCCATATTTTAGACTAATAATTTTCTGTTGTTTTTTAGCATATGTGAACAAGGGTATTTTGGAGTGATTCCACTTGGAATGGAGAACTAAAACATCCTACTCAATAATAAAAATTGTCTCATTCCATTTTCATTTGATTTACTTGGTCATTCAGTGAGTTATCCCCTCGTGTAGCAATGTTGTCTTCTCATGTAGCAAATTTGTCCCTTGCTGTAGCAAACTTGTAACACCACTTTCCTTCATCAGTTTTGATCCCCACTGAACTATGAATTAGTCTAGATGAATAATGACCCCTAGCTATGATTTTATGATCAGGGTAAGCTCCTAAGCCACTCCAACCGTTCCTTTTACTCACTGCAAAAATAGAGTAGACTTAGTTTCATTATCACAAGTATGATGCAAGTAGGTTATTGATTTACAAGAAAGTGTGAACTAGGTAGATGGTACATGAAATTTTGAATTGTAGTTTGATGAATTATGCAAGATAAAATAAATTTCTTTCTGTAAGTAGATTAACTTTTTTCCTTTCATGAATTGATTAGTTAGCATTTTCAAGTTGAGAAAATAACATTTCCATTTCTTGCAAATAGAGTAACAATTCCATTCTTGCTTTGATTTCATGACATTCACTCCATTACATCAGATCAAAAAAAGAAGGACACATTGTATGCTACACATATAGTGTCGATACCTCTTAAATTTGTATGAACCCTGGGTTGATAATTAAAGTTGGTAGCCTTGGAAGTTGCAACATTCTTGTTGCAATAATGAGGCTCATTAATAGGCTTGGGCACACGAGTGAAAAATTGATGCAGATTCTTCACTCAAGAAATTTGTTTCCACGTTTGAAGCATGTTGATTTGGATTATTGTGAGAATTATGTTTATGGAAAATAGAAGAGTGTCGGATTTTTTAGAGATGGGAATGAAAAGAAGAGAGAAAAGTTAGAGCTTATGCATACATATGTATGGAGACCATCTTAGGTATCATATCTTGGTGGCTCTTGCTACTATGTTACTTTTATTCATGATGCAACTAGAAAAACTGGATTTATTTTCTCAGATCAGACAATGGAGGTGAATAATGCAGCAAAGAGTTTGATAATTACTATTCAGAAAATGGAATTCACAGAGACAAGATAGTTCTTAGAACACCACAGTAAAATGGTATGTCAGAAAGGATGAACATGACAATCATGGAGCATGCAAGGTGCATGATATTGCATGTAGGATTGCCCTTACAATTTTGGGCAAATTTTCTAGATATTCTAGTTTATCTAATAAACAAAGGGCCTTCAAGTTCCTTGGATGGTGGTATTCTAGAGGAGGCATCAACATGTAAAAAGGTAAACTACTCATTTTTAAATACTTTCAATTGTGAAGCCTTTGTCCACATTAATAAATAAAATAGAACAAAGCTTAAGGCAAAATCAAATAAATGTACCTTACTAGATATGGTGTTAATGATTTCACGTATATGATTATGAAAATCACAAAATCATTACAAGCAGAGATGTTGTTGGGTCCCTATAATACTAGTGATTACCCCATTACTATGGTAGTTGTACCCCTTATTAATATTGTTGTGCCCCTATTGCGCCCATATTGTTATTACTGTGCCCCATAGAATCCCTCTATTGTTATTTTTGTGGCTTTGTATTATTATTGTTAGGTCGGCTAGGTTATATTGTGACTCCTTAGGCTCCTATATATAGAAAGGAGGTTTTTGTCATTTGTATCATCCAAGAATTGTTCATTTATGTAATGTAAAGGAGGTTTCCCCCTCGAAGAGGCTGAATTCTAAGGCGTTGATCTATCTTTGCTATCTTTTCTTGAGCTGGTTTCATAACATTTGGTATCAGAGCTTTGGATTCTAGGGTTTCGCTGCTCCAAACAGGTCATCGTGGCATTTTCGCTATAACTTTTTTTCGGTGAAGTTTCAGAAGTCGCAAAAAAAAATCCCATTTGAGAAGAAATCACGCTAAACCTTGGGTCCGAATTTTAGAGCTTTTTGCACGATATTTGCGGAGATATGATCTGAGGAAGTTGGTCTTTTTGCAGACTCCTAAATTACATTCAAAACAGGTGACCTTGGGAAAATCGTCATAACTTTCTCTCTGAGCATCGGATTGCAATTTCGTAAGAAGGTACAGAAAGAGGACGGACTGTAATTTTTTTTGTGCATTTTTCAGATCTAAAGGTTGAAACAGTGACTCGTGGCACGTTGTACAAATTCGCTCTACTGAACTAGTCTATAATCAAGTCACTGTGGGAGATTTCGCATAACTCTTCCTTGGAGAATCCAATTTGGGTCAGAATTGTGGCATTGGAAAGAGGACACAGAGGGCTACAACAGATCACAAATTAAGAACTAGATGATTGGAAAGTACAGAGATACATCAGAGGAAATATCGAGCTCCTACAAACTGAAAAAAGGTGTGTAGATTTTTTTAAATTTTTGCTTAAGCTTGGTTTGAAAATTTATTTTGAAGGAATTCAAAGGGCATAGTAGAGCATTATTATCGGTAACTAATGCCCCGAGGAAAGAAAATGCAAACACCTAGTAAGGAACATGAAAGCTCTAGCATGACTCATGAAGAAGAGGAAGAAATGCTACATGATGTATCAAAATTACAAGACCAAGTGCAAAAAATGTCAGCCTCACAAAAGATAACAAAAGCTAAGATAAATGGCATGGAATCTAAGATAAAGGGCGTGGAAGCTAAGATGGATGATTGGAAGACAAATTTGAAGACATACATGGACGATTTGAAGACATATTTGAAGACAGACATGGACGATTTGAAGACATATTTGAAGACAGACATGGACGAATTGAAGATAAGTATGAATAAGTTGCTACAAGAAATGGTCACTAAGGGTGAAAGGGTAGTAAAGGAAACTCATGATGAGAACAAAAGAAATGTTAATCATGATTCCATAGACTCTAATGTGGGATTGAAGTCCCATCATATTCCAAAAATCGATATGAGGAAGTTTGATGGCAAGGATCCCGCAACATGGATATTACATATGGAGCAATTTTTAGATTTCAATAATGTGCAAAAAACACAAAAGGTACGTATGGAAACTTTATATTTGGAACCAAATCAGTTTGTATGGTATCACTGGCTTTGCTCTCATAAACAATTTATCACTTGGGCAATTTTTACGGAAGAATTGATGGCACATTATGAGGATACAAAAAGCAACACTTTTTTTAGCCAATTGATAAGTCTCAAACAAAAGGGTACAATAATGGAGCACATTGAGGAGTTCCAAAAATTGAACATAAGGGTAAACGATATTCCATAGGAGCATAGGATTGATGTGTTCATAGGGTCTTTAAAGGATAATATCCAACATGATGTTCGCCTTTGGGAAACTGATTCATTAGAGAAGGCATTCAGGTTAGCAAGAAAAATGGAAAGCAAAATTATGGCAACCAAGAAGCATACCACTCACAACTATAAAGATAGAAGTGTTGTTGCCCCTATCTTCCACAACCTATAAGGTTGAAACCAAAACAATTGGAAGAAAAAAGAGCAAAAGGGCTTTGTTACAGTTGTGATAGCAAATACACTAAAGGTCATAAGTGTGCTGAGAAGAAATTATTCTACATAGATTGTGAAGAGGAAGAAGAAAAGGAGCAAGAAAGGTCAAAAGAGGAGGATATACTCCAGGAACAAAGCCTAGATGAAGAGCAAATGAATCCGAAGATATCTTGTAATGCATTGGTGGGAATTACCACTCCTCAAGCCATCAAGATAGCAGGACAAATCAAGAAGAAAAAGGTAATAGTGTTGATTGATTCAGGAAGTACCCATAATTTTATTCATTGTAAGGCAGCAAAAGAATTGAATTGCTTCCTATATCTAGCACCAGAGTGTCAAGTGATGATTGCAAATGGAGGAATAATAAATTGCTCTGGAAAATTCCATAATGTCAAGCTATCCATGGGAGAAAATGTATTGACTAGCCCAATGCTTTCCATTCCAATGGGAGGTGTTGATGTTGTACTAGGAGTCCAATGGCTATAATCCTTAGGTACAATATCTTTTAATTTTCAAGAACTTTTCATCAAATTTTCTATGCAAGGAAAGGAAGTTGAATTAAGGGGTATTGCAGGGAAACCAGGAAAGATAATCAACTCTAATGGTATGACAAAGCTTCTAAAAAAGGAAGAAAGAGGT